>PNEQ01050974.1:35290-49878 GCA_003012365.1 Medauroidea extradentata
TAATAGCTCACAAAGCTACGAAATACACAAAACAGTAATCAACTATAACTCTCACAACACAATTAGTTATGCACACAATTACTACTGTGTCACAGACACGTTAATTAACTTTGACAATTAAAGCACAAAAAATGTCTACCATCAATTAATTAAACAGTACAAATCACAATAAAATTCAGTCCTATATCCAATCAACAGTCTCTCAAGTAGTGACAGTGTACAACCTTAATAGTCCGCCGTGGTGATGAATCGTCGTGTGCTGCGCAGCACTCCGAGAGCACCGCTGTCTTCACTCTTGAGGTCTTCGGTTCGACTCCTGTCGCGTACCTCTTATTCGCCCGTCAGCCCGCCGCTGCAGTCCTCTTGGTTCGTCCAACACTGCTCCGAAGGTAGCCGCCTGCCGCCTCACAGTAGACTCTGACGTCACCAAGATGTCTTCACCAGTCTCTCTCCACTTTCCTCTAGCACTTCCAATAGCGAACTCTCCCCCAATGTGCCGATTCTGCGCTTTTATACTAGGCCAGACAGTGGGGTCTTCCCCGCATTTCAGGGGTCTAAAATAGACATTACATCATGTTTCTGACATGATTTTAGCCACGCAGGCCGCCCTCGAATGGTTAAAGCGCAGGTGGGACAGGTATCTATGACGTAGTTTCGGCGGGATTCCCACTATGAGACACTCGGGCTTTGAGTCATGGGCCAGCCCTCAAGGTGTTTCGACACAGGCCCCATCCAGCCCGCCCTCGGAAACACAGCATGCAACAATATTTTGAACCAATATATTTTTCAAAAGTCTTGCGCCTTCTATGATTGGAAGAATATTACGTGGCATGGTTTTAGATGTTCACAGACGAAATAAAAACGTCCAGTTTTGGTACGCCAGAGTTATAGCTTTGATAGCCGAAAAATTCGCGGATTCTTTTAGACTTGGCCGACTCCACAGTCCTGCGTACACACTGTCATCAATAGAGACCAGCGAATTTTGCGTAGTAGCTAGCCTATGCTCACTGAACAGATTACGTGGCGTTTTTGTCTCCGGGTCTTCGTATTTTTGTGTGGCCGCAGTACAAGGTAGTGGCAGTTTTGCAATTGACTTTATATTATTGGTTAAAAGTAGAGACCTGAAAAATTCGCGTTTTCATTCGGGCACAAGCTAGAATTATATCAACTTTAAGTTCGTGTTACTTCAACAAGAGTCCGTTGACTTATTTAACACCACACTGAAGTCGATGAGCCAATAATAACAATGTAACTAAATGCTGGCCCATTTGAATGTCTCAGCGAGTAGCCAATGAACTACTGCTGTCTGGTTGAATACACACATATTCTTGGAGGCTAGCTAGCTAGGTCAGAGAACCCGCGAATATTTCTGGTCTCTAGTTAAAAGTCCTTCGGAACTAGACGCACAACACTGTCGATCAACAGCAGAAGCCAAATGAGCGTACGGCAACTTTTTGTTAAGGCTGTTGTCAGATAACGCGACATTTGCATGTTCCTAGTCATCTAACTTGATCCAGTGATTGGCCAACTTGCACATCAGACGAGGTAGCCAGTGACGGTTTTAACCCACGTCTGCTGTTGGTTCACAGTCCTGAAGGATGAGAAAACGACTCGCACGTACAGGAGTTATAAATGTAACTTGCCCTTAGTTAAAACCCGCGGAATGCCCTGCACCGTAAGTTACATTGATTTAGCGCTGGTGAGGGGTGACATGATGTTAGTATGGAAGAACACCGTGATGAAGGGGCAGGGAAATCGGGAGGTCTTTGAGAAAACCCGCCGACCAGCGGCATAGTCCAGCATGATTCCCACATACGAGAATCCGGGGATTGACCCCGCCGGAACCGTACCCGGATACCCTTGGTGGAAGGCGAACGCTCTAGCCACTGTTCCAACCGCGGCCCCGCCATTGTTATGGACATCAATAACAAAATAACGTCGTCACGAACACAATATTATCGCTTCCGTCAACTTTATCAACTTTTTTTCTTGTCTGAACTATATGAGGCGGCGGGAGTTCGGTTATTTCGCAACGAACGACAGTCGTGCGAGGCTCGCTGACCACATGTCAGAGATGGTCTGGTGCCCACGAGACAGTCACCTCACCAAACAACGGGAGTATTTGGTTGCGGAAATAGGTAACCCATATGTTGGCCGGGTTTTCTACTTGCTTCAGCAGTCGTGTTAGCAGGGCGATGACGGACGCCATATAGGAGAGTCTTACAAGAATAGCTGCCAGGTCAAGATGTAACGTCAACTTGCGCATTTTTCGCCTTGTTCGCTTTGTAGCTATAGTGTTTAAGGCTCGGCATTAGTCCATATATTTAACTTTTAATTGTTCGATTTTTTTTAATTCTGAGGAGACGTTGGAATGTCCTAATATAGCGTCAATTCCATTTACCTAACGCTATAGTACATACGTGGCAGTAGAAGTTCTAATGTAGAATTAGTCCGCAGTTAGTCCCTCATGTTTTAATATTCTTAATTTACTGCACTGATTGCGGCCTGGTTATATAATAATTTCAACTGCCGAGAATGTACTGCAGCGCAAAGCAAATAGAACTGACGCTGTAATAGCACAGTCCACATTTTATACCTCAAGAATTTCAAAAAAGGGCAAATAAAATAAACCTTTATGATATGTCTTAACGTCGTTCAAAATATCATAATTTTATATTTGTATGAAATGGTGTTAATTTTGTAGATGTTACTTAGGAGTACACATTCCCTTACAAAAAAAAAAAAATTATCTCCGACAGTTTTCCCATAATGGCATTTCAAAACAAAAATTTGCTTGCTTTTAGTCTATACACCCCCGAAAACCAATAAACATAATGAAACTAAATAATTCGCAGTAAAATTACGTGTCATGGGTTGAGCTACAAAAACCCATTCGAATTTTTAAAAATTTTCTGAAATTTGGAATTTTTTGCTTTCAGAAACTTTTTTTTAATACTGCGAATTTTTTCGTTTCATTATGTTGATTGGTTTTCCGGGGGTGTAAGAACTAAAAACATGCAAATTTTGACTTCGAAATGCAATTATAGAAAAACTGGCTGAACTAATTTTTTTTTGTTTTTTTGTTGAAGGAACATGTACTCCCAAGTATCGTTAACAAAACTATCACTGTTTCATACAAATATAACATTATGATTTTTCCTTTTTTGAACGACGTGAGACAATACCGAGGGTGATTGTGCTGTTGACGTGTCGGCGTCGGGGAAAAGTCTTCGAGGGTTACAATACAGGCTGTTTGTTCACACTTCTAACTGAGCATTCCGCAATCCTTATAACTAGGGTCCGGTAGTATTCACGAAAAGATTTTTCCAGCACTTTGTTTCAGTGCCTTACGTGCGCACCTGCAGCTCTGCTTTGTGGTCAGTGATAGGATGCCGTAACATACAACGTCTGGAGGTTAAACCCGCAAATCACAGACGTGTTGTGTCACAGATATCCATGTACTGATTGGCACAGTCAAATGAATAATAACTCCGCACAAAAACACACTGCCAATAAACATGAAGTTGAGCTGCAGGTGTGCACGTAAGGCACTGAAACAAAGTGGGGCAAAATCTATTCCAGTCGCCCTACCTATAACAACAAAAAACGCTAACTGGGCTCGAAGAAGTTAAGTCATGAGAGTGGTGATATATTTACATGTTTTTTTTGTTACATGTACGTTTTCATATTTCAAATAGTAAATGAATGCAAAACGACACCGAAAAACTTAAAGCTGTGCTCCCTTTATAGTAAACAGTCTAAAAGCAGGAGAATGGACAATCCTGGCTATTGCAGTTGTAAGTACCGAAGCCGGAAAATCGTTTCTCTCTCTCTCTCTCTCTCTCTCTCTCTCTCTCTCTCTCCTGTCGATTACTAGTTAGGTAAGGCAGACGAAGAAGAATAATTAAATGCACGTTTAATGAGGCTCGGGTAGAGAGCTCATAGCTAATTTTTAGTAAAACGAAACTCTGTCTCTCAACACACGCATGCATGCAAACACATACGCGCGGAAAATGTAAATGGATTTCCCAAGATTAATTTTATATAGGATATATATATATATATATATATATATATATATATATATATATATATATATATATATAAACGCAGAAGACGAAGAATAAATACTAAACATTACACATTTTAGCTTAAATAATGTTGAAATACAATTTTAAAGAAATTAAAATATCTGGCCATTAAACAAAACATTACCTGTTTCTTAATTTCTCCGATAACTTTAAACATTATTTTAGTGCGTTAAATAAAACCGGTAATTATTTTCGTAAAACTCTCACGCGTTTTTAATTAATCTTCAGTAATGGTATTTCCATGACCCACAGATTTATAAGTTTTAAATTGAGTGCTGAGTGATAGTTAATGTCTTGTTTTAAATTCTAGAATGGAACACACGGGTTAAGAGTTCGTAACAATAAGATAAGTAAAGTACATCTCGGTTATAATCGAGTTGCTGTTATAATGTTAAGTCTCAATGCATTATTTTAGTGGAATATTTTAGAGTACTTTGTTATATACCACTAATAAACCTTGAGTATGTTGCGAATTCGTGACAATATGTAGGAATTTTCCGACATCTCCTGGAGGGTGGTGGGCCAATAAAGAAACAACTAAATGTAGGCCCAATCATGTGGTATCACTGTATCGGCGAGCAGCCAATGAGCAGCTGCTAGCTGCTTGAGTGCACATATATTCTTGGAGGCTACCCTGCACGCCACCGAAAATTCAAATTTGAAGCCTACCAAACAGTACAATTTTCCCGCCATAAATCAGCGTCTCTAAATAGCTAGTTACTTTCGTAAAAAATACATGCATTTGGAATAAATTTAACACGTGTGTCCAGTGACCGTAACGGAGATTTAAGTTATGAGTTCGAATTCTGGTTCGGGCCTTTAAATTTCATTTGCTTATATATATATATATATATATATATATATATATATATATGTATGTATGTATATGTATATAACAGTAGTCTCCCCGCTTGCTCTTTTTTCCTTTGGAACACTTTAATATAATTGTAGAGTATAATTAAATGCTGCTATAAACATTTATCAAAAACTACGGAATTCTTAAAGTCAATATAGATACACAAAACCATTCTAGATAATAGTTTGTCAAGTTTGTGAGCAAAATATTGTACGATAAAATTATATTTAAAAAAATGGGATTATCCTTTCAAGATTTTTCTATAATGACTTAACAAAAAGCTGTAAATATTTCATTCCACGTGTTAAACGCACTGACGAAGATAATTTCTTGAACTTTCAACAAAAAGACGTCCACACATTGTTTACCAACCACTTAACTATAACGAAAATGTTTGTACAATAATAAAGTTAAATCACTACAGAGCTATATTCGCAAATCCTTCACATTAACTATCAACTGCATGTTGCCTTAATTACGGAATGAATGCAGACCGTTCCAAATGCTCCAAAAATTACGCCTGTAATGCTTAATGAGTCGATGTTAAGAATCCGACGTCGGGAAATTAATAACGTGGTTGAAATTAAACACAATTTCCTTTTCCTTATCCCGAGGTAGGGCGCCACAACCAAATCCGAGCCACTTAATCTGCTCCGAGATGAATTGTTTTCGCCGGCAGCTCGTTTTGACGAAAATACCGCCTCGCGATCCAAGCTTTCAGAATTAATTACTGCGGCGAGAAGGGAGGAAAACAATTCTGAGGGGCGCGCGTGCAAGATCGGCTCCGAGGTGAAGGTGCACCTCGAACAGCGACATTGTTTATAGCGCGGAGGATGGCGAGGGGTTGAAGGAAGCGAGAGGGGCCAGTGTTTCAGTTCTATTCTCGTCTCGTCATTGTGCCAAATAAGGTTAACAAGGCCCGGCAGCTCTCGAGGTTTCAAGCAGCAGAATCAGAGCCGACGTTCATTATAAGTTTCCGAGAAACAGCTGGCCAGGCGCCCTGCGGAACATTCTGTAATACTTCTTCCTGAACAAATCCTGGAAACAATGACTCGAACCCCGCTAATGTATTCAGGGCCAATCCAGTTTCACCAGGGTAGCTGCTTTATTCCAACACGCCGTAGTTGGATAATTCCACCGGGTAATTAATTCAGAACCGTCAACTACTTACAGACTTCGTAAATTTTAACGTATCTCCCAACCCGCTTCGCTCCAGAATTTTTATTTCCGCGGTCTGCTTTTTATCTCATGGAACGTTTTTTTTTAACGCACATTCCAACCCCATAAGATAGACGTTCACTGAAAGAACTTATTCCATCTAGTTGGATGGCTGGCTGCCTTCAATTTCTGAAGCAGCAAAGGCGTGTTTTCACCCCTTCCTTCTCCGTCGACACGTCGGCCGCAGATAAGACCACGCACGCAAGGCGTCGCCCGTGTAGCAGGCAACACAGAGAATCAATAACGGCAGAAGGACGTGCTCCAGGCAGATCCGACAGAAGGGCTTCCCTGGTTTTCTCCGCGAAACTTTGCCAATACGGAGCGCCTCTCGCCGGAAACTCCAGCCAAGTTTCCTCGAGCGAGATGCCAGGCCGTAACCCAACCGCGCAGAGGATTTTCATTTACGTCCCCGAATTAGGAGTGCGGCACGGACAACCCCTGCAGCGCACTCGTCCCTGGGGGGTTGGCGACCCCTAAATGAACACTCGCGCGCGGGGGCGAGCCAAACACTTACCCCCCGAGCTCATAATTAAAACAGTTCCCGTAAACTGAACTCGTGTCCGTCGTGTCTCGGAACGTGTTATTCTGTATTCCCGCAACCGCTGCGGTGCAAATGAAAGTTTACTCACACACTCTTCTTCGCCTTCTCTGACCATTCCCCACCCACGCACGCACACTACCGAGTGTGTGGTTTCACACACATGCCTTAAGGGTGTTCACGTGGCAAAAACGCATAATTTTACAATTGTACGACGTAGTGCTAGTTTTACAGACGTTGCTTGTGACTACACATTTTCCACTCGTGAAATTATTTTAGCTCTCATAGTCTACCCATATTGGCAGGTCAAAGTCAAAATTCGCAAGTTACGGGAACACGCTAATAACAAAAACAAATTGACTTACACAAACTGAATAATTTACACTGAAATTAGATAGTATAGGACACGTGCTAAAAAATTTAAAATCACAAAATTCAATTATTTTGTGTTTTTAAAAAAATTCTAAAAATAACGGATATTTTTTCCATATATGGCCATTTTTTAAAAAAATACTAAAGGGCTTGGTTGTGTGGTTTTAAATATTTTAGCATAAGACACATACTATATCATTACAGTGTAAATTATGTCATTCTAGTAAGTCAGTTGGATTTTGTTATTTGCATGTTCCCGTAACTTGCAAATCTTGACCTTGACATTGACATGCCTCTATGGGAAGACTATGAGAGCTGAAAATGTTTCACAAGTGGAAAATGTAGTCACAAGTAACGACTGCAGAACTAGCACTATGTCGTATAAATATAAAAGTATGCGTTTTTGCCACGTGAACACCCTTACATTAATACACAAAATTTAAAGGAATGCATTAAAATTCACATTTGCCAACTAAAATGCAACTCCTTTTCCCTCTGATCGGGCGACTTTTTTAACTTCGCGAAGCGGTTCAGCGTTAAGTCCTACACAAATTAGAACAGATAATAAAATACGACGAGAGACAAAGAAAGCCAGTACACTAAGGCCTGGTTGCACTATTCTGTCCTTGACCCGTGGATCTGCCGACTTCCGTTCAAAAATAATCCAAAACTCAAATATGAAAACTTTGCATCATAGAGTCGTGTTTTTAGAACTTCCGTCACAAGATCTCGAATTCATACGTGTGCACAACCTGGCAACGGCGTTGACATCATTTCGGGTCGATTAATTTCGGCTAGAAATACGTAACGTCATAGTTTGCAAAGAAATAGTAACTTTGTTTTGGTGAGTGAAAATGTGGGTTGGCGGAAAAAATTTAATTAGTTGGCCAAAAACGATCCCCGCGAAAGGCAAGACATTATATATAGAGATGATGGTAAATCGCGAAAATGTTTTGTGTCAACATAGCCTTGAAAACACTGACACAACGTAGCTGTCTACAGACCAATAACATGCATTAAATATTAAAATAGCGGCATTCTTATTGGCTCAGTCAAATAGGGCAGTAGCTCCACGTACAAGGAAAAGCCAGTAATCTTTTGATAAGTTGAACGTATGTTGAAGCCTAGCAATTAGTCAAGTTTTCCCGCGATAAACCATCATCTCTAATTATATACTATCAGAAGACGTCGAGGAAGCGAGAAACAGCTCGCAATCTAGTTTTCAGAAGATAAAAAAAGCGAAATATACAGGTCTCTTACTAATAATGTCAGCATCTAATTTCTCGTTTCACAATAACACCGCTAGGCATACAAATCGCCCTTTATGTTTATCCGTGGCCGTCTGGAAGTTTCTGCTTTCTCTCCGACTGTAATGTTCGTTTCTAAAAGGTGTACAGTTCCTAAAACAGCAAATTCATACGGTAGTTATTCTTGCAATAATATCGAATGTTTTTGAGTAATGTCTTCTGTGTACGCTATTGCTGCAGCGTCGCAGAAAACCATACGAGATAAAAAGAAATTAGCAGTCTGAACTTACAATACACATAAAATACGGCAGTTATTTTTAAGCAGAAAATTATTGCTACATTATATTTTAGTACTTAATGATACCTCCAAGTCCCATACAAACGCGTTAACAGTAAACTGTACACTACGCTAGTTTCGCACACTTTACATGAGTCAACTATGAATCCAGGGGCCGCGGTAGTCGTGGCGATTCGGGTTCGATCCCCGATGGGTTCGGTTCCAGAATTTTCGCATGTGGGAAACGTGGCGGACGTTACTGTTGGCCAGCGGGTTATCTCGGGGGACTCCAGTTCCCCCACCTCCCTCATTCCGTCTCTGCTCCACAATCGTCTCGCCCTCACCTCATCCATTCCTCGGGTCAGAGGACGACAGGCTTAGCTCGCTAGTCCAGCAGCCGGACCAACTTTCACCCCGGCCTTTTCTCGTACACACTGTGACCATGCTAGAAGGCGGGAACACGAAGCGGATTTTTTTTAAGAGTTAGTTGACCTGGTGCATGAGACGTGTTGTAGCGTGATACGGAAAGTCGTTTTTCATGTACAGTTACTAAACATGTTTCTAATGCGTTTATCTACGAAAAGGAAACACACTTCAAATTAAGTCCCTATGATTTTAAAAATGCAGTCCGATAATTAAAAACATGATTGTCAAGCTCCTCAAAACTGCTAAAAATGACTTTCACGTTGCTGTAGCCTAGAAAATATCAACCGTAATCATAAAAGAAAATCATAGAAACCTACATTGAACTTTACCACATACTTTCCACAAATAAAATTATAGGGTCCTGGCTTGAAAAACAGTTACTACGTAAACACTGCAACACTGCACGCTAGTTTAGTACTCCGCGCCTAGAGGCGATGAGGTGTTTGACGCACGGGTTATATTCGGCTTATCGCCTTCCCAGTTTACGTGTCTCAAACGTAAAAAAAAAAAAAAAAAAAAAAACTATGCGCATGTAGTGATCACACTTACCACTCCGGTGCCTCCATACCTAACACACACAAAATAACTACATTCCGCACTCAATGCTGTTCGTGTTGGAAAAATGGTAAGGGGGGGGGGATCTAGAATTTCGGGGTATTTTATATTTTCATGACACGGTACAAAATAAAACTTTTTAATTATACTAGATGGTTCCTAAAATAATAGCCAACGAAATTGTTACCATGTGTGCATAAAATTATATGTACATTTTAATGTAGTTTAAATTCCAGGAATTACTGTACACATTGTTAGAATTTCCCTCACGCGTTACTTGCATTCAATGTAGTAGCACGTAGCAATTTCTGATAAACAGGGCATGTGTTGTTTTACTAGGTAATATACAAATGTAATGCACGCTACGTAATTACATAAAAAATGAATAATCGTCGCAACTTGCTGCAACGCATTTAAAGCGCAAATAGAGAAGGAGGATCCTTAAGAAGACCGTCTGCACAGGCCGTCCAGCGGTGCGCAGAGCTACCGTCTGCTATAAGTCGTTCGGGATAAAGTTAGCACTAAAAATTTAACCTTTGAAAAATATCACTAGCCGTTACTGCACGTAATTTAACATTAACTATAGTCCCCTTACTGCTTGTATGGTTGGCAGCGGAGTTACGCAATATAGTTCCGTGTATTTCCCTATTTAAATGCAACAATCCTGAAAGGAAACACACCGAAATATACATCATCGTATTTTATAGAATTAATAAACTTTATTTAATAAATTTATAAAGGTACCTACATCTGTACAATTTATCTTCACGCGCAAACATCAAGAGACGAGTCTAGAGGGGTTAGATATTTCCCGTCGTTAGCCGTTACGCGCGGAAAGATACAAATAGGTCTGAAAATAGAACTTTAGCAGGGCTTTTTTGAGTGCTCACTTTATCCCGAACCGCTTATAGAAGTTTATTCGAAAACTTGAACGTTCGTGAGTGATGTCTGCTTAGTAATTCGCTACGACGCCTCATCTAGAGTGTAGCACTGCATACGACAAAATGGAGGGCAGAGGGCAAAGACGGCATCAACAAAGCTACTTGGCTATTTGTTGGCTTGTATTTGTATTTAAGATTTTCGTTTTTGTGCGAACCGGGCGAAATAAGAGTATGTTTCAGCCACCAAAAGAAATGAATGAAAGTACTGATTGTGTAGAGAATTTTTTCTGCCTGTTTATCAAAGTTTTGGCCGTTAAAAATATTAAATATGCGGGATTGTGTCATAGGATACAAATGTCATGTTTAGTCATAATATGTTCTATTTGTCTGCCTTTTTTCCCTGAGGTTGTAAATAGCATACATAGCTAATTGCTGAATATACTACATAAATATACGTTGACAATCACCATAAGAGTTATAACTAAACATGTGAAACGACAAAATGAGGGGCGTCTGCAAAAATAAGAAATTTCAACTAATATCTGTATTCCAACTATGGTAAAATTAGAGCAGTTAAAAATGTTGACAATAGATAGCGATATTATTATTCAATATTTAAAACGGATATAATGAAAATGCAACGAATTTATGTTTAATGATAAAAGATTCACTTCGCAAGTTTATAAAATATTACTATATATTTATATTTCTTAAAAACTCCTAATATCGAAATTAAATTTTAAGAAAATTATTTAAAATATCTGTAATGAAAGTTGCAAACTGAATACTATAATGCATTACGAAATAAATACTATCATTTTTTGCGTTGGATATTTTTTGTTAGTAACAGTCTGCATACAATGCATACGTACTATATTTGTAGCGAAGAATCATTTGTTTTTAATTTACATATGTCCATTTGCTTAAATTTTTACAATTTGTTCTATTTCAGACATATGTATTAATCTTTCAAGTTGAAGTTACCAAGCACGGAGGAACTGCAATTGTCACCAGGAAAATAATGCTTTGAAAGCTTTTTATCCTAAACGAACGCAGCAACAAAGCCAGTTCAGACTATTTTTTTATATTTGCAAATGCAGAACATTTCAAGTTACAGGATTTCTACGCGATAAAACTCTTAATTATATCTGAACTTTAACAGCGCCGTAAACGGCAAAACATTTGTTGATACCGTCTTTACTAGTTCATAAACTCGCCACCAGATGTCAGCCACTTCGCGCGTCAGCGCGATTAGCTAGGGACGGGAAAAATTCGCGGGTTCACCGACATGTAGGCTAGCCTCCAAGAACATCTGTGTGATACAGCAGACAACAGCTGTTCATTAGTTGCTCGCTTATACAGTCGTATGGGACACTGGGCCCGCCTCGTGTCACATGTGTTTGTGTGAGTGAGGTGTGGTGCTAAGGGCGACGTCGTATGGGCCATACAACGGTGCGTAAGGCGTGTAGTCTTCGTGAAAAAACAAATTTCCTATGGGACTTTAAGTGGTGACTCTATTGTTTTATTTACGAAATCACTTTACTAACGTCTAATTCACAACCCTTAAGTGGTTTCACATGTATTCGGCTAGTATATTTTCCGCTATAGCAGCCTGAAAACCCCGTTTTAACCCATTTTGACGTGCCCTAAAAGGGGATTTATAATACGTGTGTTGTCTTGAAAGTACTTAAGAGCAGTCGTCTGAAGTGTGTGTTCTTTTCGTAGACAAACGGCGTGAACACACGTGTATTAGTTTCGGTGTAAAACTTTTTCTTCAAACATGCTGCAGTGTGATTTTATGGAAACAAGGCGGGCCCCTTAAGAGGACTATTTACTTAGCCGTTGGACGGTGTTGTGACGTTTCACGCGAATACATTCTTACGCGGAACCGCCGAACTTATTCTTATCGTTGTTGTCTATGAAAAGAACACCCATTTGAAACTACGTATGCCACTTTTTGAAAATGCAGTATTCTTGTTAGTAACATGATTCTGGGGCCTCTGGAAATGGCTAAAAACGGCTTTTTTTTACTGCTGTAACTCTAAAAATACGACCTGAATCCGTAAATTGCAAAATGAGGTGCGCGCATTGGTCTTTACTTCATACTATGCAAAATAAAATCATAGGGTCACCACTTAAAGTCCCACAGGAGAAAGAGTTGTACGAAAACATGGCACGCCAGTTTAGCGCGCTGCGAATAGAGACCTTTTCCCATCAGTCGAGCGTGGTACTATGACTTATCGCTACGCTGTTCCCGAGCGTCAAACGCGGAAATTTCAATCCAGTACACAGTACTCTTAAGGTATATTTATATTACTGGCTCAGAGACATCCAAGGAGATGTCAAATAATTCAACGGCCAGTTGTGAAACCAACACTGTCTTACAGCTGCTGGAATTCTAGCGCGTGCGAAAAAGAAATCCCTAATTTATCAGGACTCTAGTAAGAACATTAACTTAACGGGCGTTTTAACATTTCAGGACCTCCATTAATATCTAAAGATTATTTAATCGGGAAACAAAATGGGGGAAATGAGTATTTTCGAGTTTCTTTTTTATTTGAGAGTACACTGGTTCAAAATCTTTAGTACGGTGTATGTGCGTACAACATAACTTTAGCTTTGATATATGTCATAAAATGAAACGGTCCCCACTTAATATTTCACAGAGGCCAGGTATCGGCGAGAGAATACTGCATGTCAGTTCACATACTTGCGTTTAGGGGCTATAATGGACCTGATTCGCGTGTCTGGGTCGTCCTCAGTGTTGTGAATACAATCCAGATTTAAAACAGCCGTAAGAACATTGATACTGCGTTAAATAATAATTATGTGTAAAAACTTTATCTTCTTGTCGTTTGCTAGCCCATTTTATTTGTTTAGTTCGAAAACAAATAGTGTCATAACTAGAGCCACAATTTTATGGCGAAAATATTTTTGCAACATTTGGTTTCAATGCGTTATGCACACATCTGCAGCTCTGTTACATCGTCTGTGCTTGGATAATTTTACTCTCACTTGCCTTAGCAAATTACAGATGTACGGAGTCACAGTAATCTTACTGTGGTTGGAGTAGCCAAATGAGAAACGTGTCTGAACAAAGACACACTACCAACTAACTTGACGCACAGCTGCAGATGTGCACGTGAGACACGGGAACAAAGTGGGGCAAAAATCTCTTCGCGACAAAACAGGTGTCCTAGCTGTAACATAGTGCGAAATTTTACACTGACAATAACGTTCGTACTTATCTAGATATTATGGTGTTGTGAATCCTATCCGAAAACATTATGTTTGGTGCACCGTGAAAACAAACTAACAAAAAAGTATAGTATGTAAAGGTCCATTGATTGAAATCACTTACTGAGCGTTAGAGTAGGATCGAACCTTGCACTGTTTGTCCTAGCCAATGGGACGGCACAAAACAAATCTGAAAATGAAGAGAGGGAGTGTGTTCGCAAATGCCGGTCCGGAAATTAAAATTCCAGCGGTTTGTGGCATGCGGGCGAGGATGGCGCGAGATAGCGTCCGGTACGCATGTCGCACTTGTTAATGCTGTACGGACTCGACTGGGAGGCACGTAAATTCCACGGCAAACAACAAACCTCTCTAGAATACCCTGGAGCACGCATGTTAGGATATTGCCTGGCAAGCCAGACAGCGAGAGGTGGTTCGGCCTGCAATTATGTCAGCGTTGGGAAACCACGGAAGACAGCAACTCACCTCACCCCCCCCCCCCCTCGTAGTGGCGCAATAATGAGGACAAGCACGTCAATATAACGTAAACCAGGTCTGTCGTCCACCAGCACTCATCCGATCAACAGCAGTCCAGTTCTCCTCCGGGGCTCGTGGGTCGAGTTCCGGCGGGGGCATGCTCGTCTGTCGATGCCGGCTCCTCATCACTCTTTAACTTTCGGTAAGGTCATCAGATCTAGTTACGTGGTAGCAACTCTCAACTGTATATATCATATATTAATATTCAGTATTGTTGCGATCCCCTCCTAAATTAATAGAGCATACTGTAACCTATTTTGTATTCGGTATACCTGCCATTCAAGTAGAGTAAATGCCCGTTTAACCATAACTAGAGACATGAACTTTTCGCGAAAAGAAATTTGCCTCACTTTGTA
>PNEQ01050974.1:49978-63718 GCA_003012365.1 Medauroidea extradentata
TGTGTCGTGGGGTTTTACACGCAAATCACAGACGTGTGGTGTTACAGTAACCTTATTGTGATTGGTACAGTCAAATGAGAAACGTCACAGTTCAAAGGCACGCTGCCAATATCTATGAAGCAGAACTGCAGACGTGCACATAAGGTACTGGAACAAAGTGGGGCAAAATTCTTTTCGCGAAAAGTTCATGTCTCTAAGTCCATAACTATCTTAGGGCCGGTTTCACAATGACTGGTTATGTTCAGATTATCATCTGATTAAATTTTAAGTGGAGGTGAGCAGTGTTTTGTGTTTCTCGAGTTATGGTTAACTTAAAACTGTTGTTTAACTAGTGGTAACCAACTGTTAAATTAAACACAAGAAGAAATCCCGGTTATTGAGTTAACCGGAATATTTAAATAATATGGCATATTGTGTTTTTAAGTAACAAAACATAACATTTGTGATGAAAACATTATGTGTTACAAAATCAGAATAATTAGCCTAATTGAATGTGAAGTTATACTAACGAAGTCTTCATTTCTTGAATTTGCATTGGGTGATTTCATTCGAAATGCATGTATCACTGCCAATACAGACTTTTCACAACTAAGGTTATGGCAGACCCAATATTTTAAAAATGATGGTTGCTAACAAAACTCAATATTGGTATTCCCAAACAGAAAAACGACAATTTTTGCCAATATATTTTATCTGTATAAAAATATTAACTTACGTACTGTCTGTACGACTACGAGAAACGTGTTTCATGTTATGACATTGTTAATTAACCAATTTACCTTAGGCTATAAAATGCATGTTGATATTCTTTTCTGTTTTCGTTTTAAATGTTGAGAGACAGAGGTTAGTTTTGATTAGGTTACACAATATCCCACGTATTTTCTGTAAATACACGTCAAAAAAAGCATCAAATTTTTGTTAGCACATAAGGGAAATTTAGACATAGCACAACTTGTATCTAAACGGTTTTAATTCAACGATTCACACATGACAACAAAAACAGTAATTTTCAACGCCTCATTATTTGAAACAAAGATTGTTATTACTGAAAATAAATTTTCAATTAATATTCGGCTTCATTCATGAGAGGTTATGTTCGCCGAATATAAAGAACACGAACATAGAGGCCGTGTTCGAATTGGCCGTCTAAGGGCCATTACCACTCTTCAAGCCCTTGAAAAATGCATCGCGAAGTGACGTCACACACGCCGCTGTTCGAATTCACAGCAAGGGTTCATATGCACCCTAGAATTTCCCCTTCGACTAAGGGGACGAGCCACTTAACCTTCTCGTGACCTACGTCCGAATTCACAAAATGTAGCCTACTTCATGAAGGGAACAAGGGCATAGGGCTCAAGGGCACGTTGCACTGAATTCGAACACGGCCAGAGAAAGTTCCTCACGGTAATTTTACACAAATATAATCCGAAATTGTAAAGCAAAACTAGGCAAAATCATTAACGGTGAAACAAAATAGAAGTTTCGCTGTAAGCCTGCTTACCTTCGTACATGTTTATTACGAATTTTGACTTTCTCGTACAAATCTGTTGAAGTGAATATCTGTGGCACCCCACATCACGTCTTGAAGAATTGCCTATGCTCTTCGCTATTCTTTCTTCGTGTCGATCGTTTCACGTTTTTGTACCTCGCTTTTAAAATCTTGTCGGTACGCGGACACACGCCGGAAAGAGTGTTGAATTCGGCTTCTTCAACTGCCTTCCAATATTCCTCTTCCTGTTTCCACGTCACTGCATCTGTTTTTTTTTTTTTTTTTTTTTTTTACATTTCAGAATATGAGGACATTTTTCAATTATGGTAATTAGATGTTCGTTTTCAGAGGTAATAAAACTACCGGGACGTGAATTTTTAACCTCTTTCGTCCATTTACAAGCTATTGTTAACCGCGACTTAAAAACGACTCAACACCCAATCATAACGTGAAACGTCACTGCATGGTTGCCAAATTTACATTAACCAGCACTTAGCTAACCATAACATTTTTAAACGGGAGTAGTGTTTTTTGAAACGCTATTGTTTTAACCAGTACTTAAAAGTTTCGTTTATGTTTATCATATGGTCAGATAGATACTTTAAACAGACATTGTGAAACCGGCCCTTAGTCTTTTAACCCTAAGTAATATCTAAATAAACCGACAGTGTAACTACCATCTGAGCGAAACCCCCTAAATAACAACAACTTGTAAATCCAACAATACCAAGAAATGTAACAATATGGTCATTTAGGGCGTAACAGACCTTCGACGACAACACAACACTGCCATATAGGCCTACCATCACTAGGCACGAGTAGGTAGCGGTTGGCGCAGTGGGTAGAACAATCGCCTCCAACGAAAGCGATCCGGGTGTTCGATTCCTGGCGGGGTCGATCTCCAGATTTTCGCATGTGGGAATCGTGCCGGACGATGTCGCTGGCCGGCGGGTTTTCTCGGGATCTCTCGTTTCCCCAGCTCCTCTCATTCCGGCGTTTCTCCATCGTTCGGACTCAATACATGTCATCCTTAAATGTACGCAGTAATAAAATATGCATTCGCGGTGCGATACCCTCACCCTAGGGTATACTACTCATACGATATTTATTTAACACAATTTTTGTTTCAAGTGACAAAACTTTTTATTCTGTTGAAGAATTTCTACAATTTAACCACAATAAGTTACATGAAATGTTCCGTATTTAACTTAAAACTTGTATACGTAGGCTATTAATGTGTCAAGAGGGACTAATGTACATATAGTTAAGATTAATGTTATGACTAATTAATTACTGGAGACCTGAAAAATTAGCGTTTTCTTTTAGGCACAAGCTGGAATTTCATCAACTGTACGTTCGTGTCACTTTCACAATTGGTCCTGGATTTATTTGACCCCTCGTGAAGTCGCTGAGCCAATAATATAAATATACATTAACGTCCCCTATACCACTGTTATCAGCGAGCAGCCAATGAGCAGCTGCTGTTTGTTTGAGAGCACATAATATTCTTGGAGGCTAGCCTAGAGGTCAGTGATCCGCGGATTGTTCCGGTCTCTATTAATTATTATTTACCACACTTGATTAAGGCACTGTGCACGGAGATTACTCCTGATATGTATTTTAGTAACTAATTGGCCAATAATTCATCACAAATTCCATTAATTACTGTGGATAATTGAACTGTATTTCTACTTCCTGTTAGGGTTACCAGACGTCCGGCGAAAGGAGGACATGTCCTCCTTTTTATGGATTTTTTTTGCGTCCGGCCGGAATTTTCTTGATGCTCAAAAAGTCCGGCTGTTTAGTAGGACGAGACATTGCATACATGAAAGGGTTCCAGAGCTGAATTGATTCTGCGTAAACAAAATAATTTTGCTTCCTCTGAGTTAATATTCTAGAAAAGTAACGGAATGTTTATGCATTAATGCGGTGCTGATTTACGACAAACCATGCTTGTTCACTGTGTCTGAAAAAATGTAAAAGAGAAAATTCTTTTTAATGTGCTAGAACCAAAGCAGAAGTATTTATTCGAAATGTCATAGCTTCTCATGCAATCGACATTGTTGTTTAGACAGTGGGAAGTATTTCATGTTTTGGCGTCGCTACTGACGCTAACAATCATGGATCTATGAAAATATCTCCTGTTATTATTCAATTTTTTTTGACAGTCCTCCTTTTTTGTTAAATGTCTTCCTTTTTTGACATGAGTGTCCGCTTTTCTTATTCTCAGTGTCTGGTAACCCTACTTCCTGTATACAGAGTGTCCAGAAACAAACTCACAATGAGCACACCACGTAATTCTTGGGCTAAACTAGAGACGAAAATGTAAGTGGCAAAATGTTGTACGACGTTTCACGTGCACAATGTGGCAACACTGCACGGAGAATGTTCCCCATTGTGATCCACGTCCGGGTATTATTTTATTAATGTTACGTCAAGTAAACATAGAATCATTTTTACATCACTGCTAGGGGTTTTATCCTGCGCCAATAATACGTAGGTCAGAACAGTAGTAATAAGATACGTAAGATATCTGTTGAGCGCAAAAGGGGAATAACTACACTGCTATGTTGTCACAGTGTGCATATAAAATGTCTTCTTACAAATTTCGTATTCAATTTAGCCCAGGATTCACGTGGTGTGCTTAACATGCTCTGTTTCTGGACAACCTGTACATCCGAACTCTACATGAACGTGCATGTATGATGTATGTGTGAATTCATTATGTACGATAACCCCGACTAGTCCAACAACACAATGCAGTGTTACTGGGAATGCTTGCTAAAAAAATTATACATCTCGGGCTTTTAATGCCACAGTAACCTAATTATTGGAGATGTTGATTTATCGCGGGAAAACTTGACAGCATGTCAGAAGCTTTGTTTATGCTACTGGCTATCGTCGGTACGTAAACTTACCCTATTGGACAGTGCCAGTGTGAATTATGCTAGTATATTTGACATACGTTACAGGTATGTAGGCAACTACGTCATGTCGGACAGTTACCATACAACCAAGTATGTTGCAAGAACCTTCGGTGATTTCAAGTGCATGTGGTATAAGAAATCTTCGCGATAAAGTATTATTCGCTTTTAGCAATTTTGAGAAGACAAATATGGGATTTACAATTATAGGGCAAATTGTCATTACTCTGCCCTACAACACAAACAAGGCAGTTGAACATTAAACATGTATTTAAGCCACAATCAAGCCGGCATTTTATAAATTCTTAACTTATATGAGTGACTGCGACCCAAATATAAGTTAAAAGTTCCACTACCATGCCTGTAATATAGCGCGAGAGAAGTCTTGAAAATTAACCTATAATTCTCTTGCAATGATATTGCATGATAAATTAATCAAAGATTTCATTATTACTTTTGTCAAGCAGTTTACCAAGAATATATCATATGCTTTGTCGAAGAGAAATTCTTGATAATACACTGACTCAAAAACTGAAGATACAATAAAATGATGTAATACTCCCACTTAAGGGCGCGATTCACCTCACTTTTCAACGTCTTATTTTATTTTTATATTTCTACCAGACATTTTTTTTCTTATTTTAGACATAAAATGTGATTAAATCTACCTCTTAAAACATTTGTGTATCTCTCATAGTTTTTACATAATGAGTCGTAAACGCAAAAAAAAAATTGCACTTAACGGTTTTATGTACACCACCAGAACCAACTGACATACCAAACCGAAAAAATTCACTGTGTATAACAATGTTGTAGGCTATGATTTGACATACACAAAAACAAAAAAAAAAATAATATTTTTGTATTTAATAAAAAATGCCGAATTTTAAAATGAAAATCTAAAAATTGCAACATTTTTTTTTTTTAAATACAAAAGATATTTTTTGTGTGTTTATATATTTCAAATCACAACCTACAACATTGTTATACATAGTGAATTATTTCGGTTTGTTATGTCAGTTTGTTTTAGTGGCGTACCTAAAACCGTAAAATGCAAATTTTGACGTTTACGACTCATACGGAAAAACTAAGAGATAAATTTCCCAAGAATAAAATTTAATCACAATTTATGTCTAAATTACGAAAAATAATATATGATACAAACATTAAAATAATAAAAAAAATGTTAAAAATTGAGGTGAACTGCGCCCAGAGTTGTATCCACTCCTCACACAAACTGCAGTCTGCTCGTGAACAGACGAGGGCACAACATAGCTAGGCGAGGTCGAGGTGGTAACGTGACCCCGGAACTTTGATCACTTTGATAGAGGGGAGGGGTGGGAGGTGGTAAACATGCATCCCCAAACACGCGCGGCTGCCAGGACAAGCATGTCTGCACTGTGGAAGGGGTAGGAGGGAGACACTTCAGTGCAGAGGTTGGCAGCACTGAAGCGCACAGTGTTGCCAGATTGAGAAATATTTTACACCTTCCGAGGGATAAAAAGGACAGGAAAAATTTGGCTGAAAGGGAAAAAAGTAACAATGATATGTGTTTAGTACTTAAAATACTATCCTTATATTAAAAAGTGGCGGAAATGTACAAACTGCATGAAAGAAAAAAGTAAACAGAACTTCAAAAGTGCTCACTTTATCGTGAACAGCCTATAGAACAGGAACAGTTGAATTACCATCACAACGTAACGGTAGGGTCAGGACTATGGTTAATTCTACTGCAGGTTGGAAAGATCAACGTTAAAAGTTTATCACAAGAAAAATTTCAGTAGCTTGAGCGCTGGTATCGGTAAGACGAGCGAACTAACCAACCACAGAGCTTACCTGAATTTTAAGTTACATGAAGTTGATAATTTGAAAAGCCATAATCGGTTTGTTTTCACTGTAAAATTGAAATAAAATGAATTCTCTCCTTAGTTTTTACCACGCCTATTTAAAATTAATTTTACTACAGCTTCGTATTTTATTAGGTATACTAGCGATTGCATTGAAATTAGTGGCAGAATGTTTTCCCTGTGCCAAGCTCTCCCACAAGAAAACACATTTTCTTTTCAACTTGCAGTATAATAAGCTTGTCAGGACGAAGAGGAAGGCCGACTTCATTTTAAAATTCACATGCACGCTAAATTTACAAAAATGTAATCAGTTTAGACGAACTGAAATCAAGAAATTGAATTCATACACATTTTGTTGCGCTATATTGCCTTTCAGAGCGTTAAAGTGGTCAATATATCTTTTCAGTATACTTTATAAATTTTTGTGAAACTTCATCAAGTACTAGTTCGTGAAAATTATATAAACAGAAGCAACATAATGTTAGAAAACTTGCATAAAGTAATTACAAAAACGTAAGTTTCTTATATTTTGCAATGCAAATTTCTGAATTGCACAAAGTTAGAACGTTTACATATTACTGGTATCAGTACACGATAAAAAAAAGCTGTAGCTTTATTCTAAATTTTATAGCTAAATTATACATACAATTAACAAAAACTTAAGAATAATTTAAGGCGAACAAATTGTCGGATCCCAGAGGAATTCTCTTTAGGAGGTTGCTATGCTTTTAATGTGTGTGTGTGTGTGTGTGTGCGTGCGTGTATATATATATATATATATATATATATATATATATATATATATATATATATATATATATACACTACCGTGTATTTTTTTTTACATTTACATTACACAACATTGTTATGTTAAAATGTTTATAATTATGTTCAAAAAGTATACAAAATAATTTTCCAGTTATTACCGTGATATCATTACATTTTATTTTATGTTAAAGTCACATAACCGTGAAAAACCCTTACAACTCGGCAAAAAAATGTTGAAACGTTAACAGCTTCATGCCTTCATAAAATATTTCCAGTGTAATAAATCGACATAGCTGCTATAAAACATCGCCTATTATTGGAAAAAAAGTTACTAAAGCCGCAGTGCAAATTCAGTTAAACCTTTGCGGATTATAAAAATATGTATGAAGACAATCTTCAGTCCTATTCAAATCGAAATTAAGATAAACTCATGTATTTAAATATTTCTTTTGTATTCGTGGACTTCAAATTGAAATTTTCAGCGAGGTTGTAGTTGTGTCCAACTGACACTTTTTTTTCAGGCCACCGGTTTCTTATTTATGCAACTTTTATGACGATAAAAAAACTGTAAATTGCTACAGCGCAATGTTGAAAACTGGATTTGTTATGTGCCATAAATTTCCAAAGAAAATTGTAATTATTCGACTAATTATAGACATTTATTTCTTCACGTCGATAACTAAAATTCCATAATATTTTGCTTTGGAAAAATAGGTCGCACAGTAAACACATTTTTCAACAAACCATACTTTAAAAAAAAAAATTAAAAAAAAAAAAAAAAACGGAAATAGCCATCTATAATTGTCACGTAATTCAATTTAAGATATAACCTACTATAAAATGAAAACGCATTTGCTGGTTTGGTAGGCTTACGTGTTTCTCCGTATGTGATGAACATTGCTAAATTCGTGTTACAACTGACTAAGCCATGAGAAATTCTTTTCATTTGACTTGACCTATTAGACTTCATTTTTCTACACAAACCTGAGTACTATCCACGATTTCATTTGCTGCCGGCATTTATTGACGTATCCAACAGTAAACTAGAAGTTCGTCACTCTACCGCTGGACGTTTATTACTGGCCAGAAGAGGTTTCCGCGACAGATTATTTACTCATTGGCAAAATAAAAACGTGAGATAGATTTGGTCAGCGTTTAAGGCCATGCTCTTTAGTCTCTGTTTTTTTTTCTTTTCGAGAATTATTATTTTATTAACTTAAACGAGAGCAGATATCAAAAAATTTCTGGCAGTTTTGTTTAAAATGATGTTTGCCGTGATAGCTAAATTTTTCAAAGCAAGAAATTTCAGTTCCGACTAAAAAGTCAATTCACTAGAATTTTGTTAATTGCATAATTAGCTAAAACCGTAGTATTTACTGACTTGAAAAAAAAAATCAGCCAACACGGAGAAGACGTTTTAAACAAAATGGTTAAGCAGATTTTTGATATCTGCTATCGTTTAGGCGTAAAAAATTAATTTCGTTGGAAAGTATAAACTAGAGAGAACTGTACACTTGTGTGAACGCGTCGCCGTATACCAATGACAATGAAATATCTATTGGCTACTTATTGTGTTTTAACCAGTCAGCAATAAGCGGCACTTACATACAAGTGTCAATGACTGTAGCGTCAACTAGCGCACAACCCTGTATAGTTCTCTGCAACTTGTGCCTTCCCTGGCAACAACTTACGAGCCACCACTGCATCTAGGTCTTTACTGCAGGAGAGGGGCGTCATTAAGTATGTAGCAGCCGGAATGAATGGGCGGGGAAAACGGGAGAACCCCGAGTAAACGCACCGACAGGAGGCATCGTCCAGCGCAATTCCCACACGCGAACATCCGGCGACAGACCCCGCTGGGAATCTGACCCGGATCGCCTTGGTGGGAGCCAAATGGTCTGACCATTTGACAACCGCGGCCCCCGAATAAAAACATCAGAATTTCGCACAACTTGGAACCTTAGGTTGCTGCCAGGAAACGGAGTGAAGTGTGCGAAGAACTAACTTGCCTATGATTTAGAGACACGATTTTGTGTCGAGAAAATTTTTGCACCATTTGATTTCAATTCCTTACGTGCACATAATGAAACTCTACTTTGTCAGCTATTGGACGACTTAACTGTTACTTGTCTTGGGGTTCTACTGGTAAATCGCAGACATGTGATATCACAATAACTTTATTCTGACTGGTACAGTCACATGAGAGACGTGTCTGAACAAGGACACGCTACCAATAAGAACGAAGCAAAGCTGCAGATGTGCACGTCAGACTCTGAAACGACTTAGATATGATGGCACATCGCGAAAATATTTTGTTCTAACATACCCTTGAAAACACTGCTGTTTCTTGCGACATGTACTATTAGGTGTTATACGACTGACACAACGTAGCTGTCTACAGACCAATAATAAGCATCAAATATTACAATATCGTGATTCTTATTGGCTCAGTCAAATAGGGCAACAGCTCTAAGCACAAGCCAGTTATCTTTTCATAAGCTGAACGTACGTTTAAACCCAGTAACAGTGAAGTTTTCCCGCGATAAACCATCATCTCTAACGATGATTTATGGCAGGAAAAGTTGACTGTTTGCTGGGTTTCAACGTACGTTCAGCTTATGAAAAGAGGACTGGCTCTGGTATGTACGTAGAACTGTTACCCAATTTGACTGAGCCAATGATATTTCCGGCGTTTTAACATTTGGTGCCTGTCATTGGTCTGAAGACAACTACGTTATGTCAGACGTATATAACCCAATCATACATTCTGCAAGAAACTACAGTGTTTTCATGGACATGTTGGCGCAAACAATTTTCGCGATATACCATCATCTCTAGACACAGAGCAGCAATCTCTTCGCGACAAACTCGTGGTTCGATCTACATAGCTAAATTACTAAGAACTAAAGCCAAAGGTTGTCGCGAAATCGCATTTTGTTTTAGTGCCTTGCGTGCTCATCTATACAGTTACTGCAGCGTGTTTTTGTTCAGACACGTCCCTCATTTGACTGCACCAGTCAGCCTAAAGTTACTGTGATACCACGCGTCTGCGATATGCCAGTACAACCCCAAGACAAGCGAGAGTTAAACATACAATCATTTAACATGACTCAGAGTTGCAAATGTGCACTTTAGGCCAAGGGCTCAGCCGGTGTGGAGGGGGGAGGTTCCGGGTACACCCGCTCCTTCCGAAATATGAAGGACAAAAAAATTAAAACAGTGAAATTTAGAATTTATCTTTAATTTCCGTACCTATGCGTCTATTCAGAGCAACCATTAGTAATATTTTGACTGAAACATTTTTCATCTTCAAAAAAAGTCAATATTACTACCACTGGTATATTCGATTTTCCGATACTAAAACTGCTTAACTTGAAACCCAAATTTTTCAGGGGTAGAACCCCAGGACTCTCCCCCCCTTCCCGCTTTTCATATGGAGATCGGTGTTCCTTCATAAAATTCTCCAATTCAAACCTCTCCCAAAACCAAATCCTGGCTACGCCACTGCTTTAGGGCATTGAAACCGAATGGGGTAAAATTCCTAAAAGCTAAAATACTAAAACTAAACACACAGCATGTTAAAACAATTTGAAAACAATTATAACCTATATACGACTCGCTAATAGTAGGGACATGTGACCACCTGGACGGAGGAAGCCCAGGAAAGTTTTTCGCGACGGCGAGGGCGAGACGATACGGAAGCGTGCGTGCGTTGCGTACGAACGCGGAGGCAGCATCCCCTACACTACCCTCAGGCAAGCGCGCTGATTCGTCCCCGGCAGCGATCAATAGCGGCCGCCCCGTCTGGCAGCCACCCCCTCCCTATCCATCCCCTCAACCACGTCCACCGCACGTCACTTCGTGCCCGCGTTACCTGCGCCGCGCTACCCTCACACGCTAATTATTGCGCACCTCCGCCTGCTTCTTGATTATAGGCACCGCGCGGTCAGTTCAGCCTTTCATAAACACACATTTTCACACATGACACAGAAAATAATACATTTTAGTAGCCTACCATGCGTTTATTAAAAAAAAATATATCATTATGTTTATTTTAAATAATTGCACAGTACGCTTAAAACCAGGGCGGCGACAGAAAATACGAAATGAAATTCACCAACTTTTCCAAGTTTTCCCTGATATTAACAAACAATTCCCCGACTATCTGATTGTGCCAATTCACGTGCACTGATAACCAATTCGTAGTGACATGAAAATTTCGCGTTTTTGTTGAAGCACTAGCTAGAATTCCAGCAACTATAGGTCTGTATCACGTTCACAATTGGCCGTTGACTTACTCGACGCTTCCTGGAAGTATAGCTGAGCAAATAATAAAACAGTCTCTGAATACAGGCCCATTTCACTGTGTCAGCGAGCAGCTAATAAACAGCTGCTGTCTGCACGATTACACAAATATTCTTGGAAGCTTGCCTACAGGTCAGTGAACCCGCGAATATTTCCAGTCTCCACCAATTCGTTCTACGAAATAGATCATAACTAGAGACAGGAAGTTTTCGTTAAAATATGTTTTTCCCACTTTGTTTCTGTGCTGTGCCTTACGTGCAGCTGTGCTTCGTGGTCAGTGATTGGATGTTTAAACTCCCGCCGTCTTTGGGCTCTATCCACAAACCACACGTGTGTGGTGCCACAGTTAGCCTTGTTCTGATTGGTACAGTCCTCTACACAAAGACACGCTGCCAATAACAATGAAGGAGAACCGCAGATGTGCACGTAAGGCACTGAAACAAACTGGGACAGAAATCTTTCCGCTAAAACTTCCGGTCTCTAAAGCCTATCCTAATCACACAGCACATACTTCTGTATTGTTTTGTTACCTCTGCATGTTACAGACATAACACGGCTAGCCCTAACTGTAGAGCCAGTGGCAGTAAGTAGTCAAAAGCACTTGCCTCCCACTAGGGACAATCCGGGTTTGATCCCTGGCAGAATCAGTTCAGTTCCCGTGTTGGAATCGTGGCGGACGACGTATTTGGCAGTTGGTTTCCTTAAGTTCTCCCATTTCACCTGCCATTGCTCCATACGTATTATTTATCCTTCATTGATTCTCAAGACCATCTATAGCTGCTAAGAGCCATCCAAATATCTCCCCCCTTCTGTTAATTGTAATGGCACATTTTTCGTATATGCCTTTTTGAGATAGTGACAAAGTAAACTAAATTGTAGATACATGTTTACAATCAACTTGCATTTAGGAAGCGCAGAAATGCAGCGGAATTACTTAACTAAGGCAAATATTTTAACACTACTCTTCTATATTGCAATCAATTTGTTAAAAACAATCATGACTACACAACACTATTACTTTGACACTAAAAATATAGTATCACATTTTTTTCCCCAATGTGTAAATAAGGGCACATGCAAAACTTTTCCCTACCTCTCACAAAATTCCCTTACTTTTCCCGGTTTTCCAGGTCTGTGGCCATCCTGTAAATGTAATATTCTCAGTGTCATTTGCGTCACAGTTAGGTTTCTAAAATGTTGAACTTACGTGCGGAACCTATAGCGCAACCGTATAGCCACACTGAAAAAAAAAATTGTCTAACTTTTACACAGCATTTCTAATAAAATTAGTACTTGCCAAAATTATTTTTTGTATAGGCTATTTATGGTAAAGAGATCACATTAAAATAAAAGCCTTGACACTTTTTTTTTGTTTCTTGTTTCTTTCAGACAGTTCGTATCGATGGCTTAAAGCACAAATATTGTATGTCCATTTTGAGAAACTGTAAAATAATATTTCATATTGTCCTCACAACTAACAGTTACAGATTATACTACATGTATTATTTTTTCCATGGTTTCTTCTATAACAAATTATGAACAATTTATCGTTGCTAGCAAGTTAAAACTGTATTTTATTACATATTAATTCCACAATATGCATGGACATGCAATATTCCCGCTACTTGTTCAAAAAGTGTTAAGGTTCCATAGTTTTCAAAAGTTAACGTCTGATACGACAGTGAAAAATATTTACTATTTTTCTTAGACTTCCCTGCCCTCCCCTTTCACAGGGACTAGACACTGAGGGGCGGGGGAGGGGACTTAATACAATGTTTAAAAAAATTACCAATCCAGGGAAGCCTACACAGAGAAAAAAAAATTGGTACAATCAACCATACATAACCCACTTGTATATGTCAAATACGTACTTAATCCAACAAAGTTTTGTTGGCTGAACACACGCCATCATTTGGTTATGTGTTTGTGTAAAATTGTAATTTAAACTGTACTAAACGCTTCTGTTTAGAGTAAAATCTGCCAGGCAACTAAATATTCAGAAGGTTGTAATTTTTTACACGCTTGTTTCGCCGTATACAAACATATATGCCGCTGGCTGTACCATAGCTTTAGCCGTGTAAAGCTTGCTGACTGGTAACAGGCGAGTGAAAGATAATGATAATTAGTCCACAACGAAGAATATATAGTGGAAACTCTGAAGCGCTAGAGTAGAAGAGTCAGATAGTAGACCTTGAGGACTAAGGAAGTATTGAAGATATAAAACAGAACGAAAAATCCCTCAAAAGGACAAAGAGCGAGTGTGTGAGAGAGAGAGCGAGAGAGAGCGAGAAAGAGAGAGCGAGAAAGAGAGCGAGAAAGAGAGAGAGCGAGAAAGAGAGAGAGCGAGAAAGAGAGAGAGCGAGAAAGAGAGAGAGCGAGAAAGAGAGAGAGCGAGAAAGAGAGAGAG
>PNEQ01050975.1:0-15620 GCA_003012365.1 Medauroidea extradentata
TGCCCCAGTTCGTTTCAGCGCCTTACGTGCACATCTGCAGTTCTGTTTCATGGTTATTGGCACCGTGTCTATGGCTATCATTTGCCTAAGCCAATTACAATAACGTTCCTGCAAAACCACATGTCTGTGATTTGCCGATAGAATACCAAGGCTCGTGAGAATTAAAATATCCAATCACTTACCACGAAGCAGAACTGCATATGTGCACGTAAAGCAGGGAAACAAAGTGGGGCAAAATTCTTTTCGCGAAAAACAGGTGTCCCTAGTGATAGGTTATGAATATGTTAGCCGAAAATGTGTTTCCATATTTCCTTGAAGTAAAGTATAATTGATGGAACAGTGCCCTGAAAGACGACTATAAAATGTAATTTCTTTTAATATAAAATAAAATACCACTTGGTATTAAGCAACAACACTATGTACAGTGTTCTAACGGTGAAAAACTAAGTAGTTTGCGTTTTTATTTAAATAAATTAAGTTTTTCAATTGTTTTTCAGGGATACATTACTACCAATATAGTTTAGTTTTACGAAAATTTGAAATGGCATTTCGCCGTTTTATGTCATAAGCTATCAGTACGCGGAATTAACACACTTCGTCCTGAATCATTGTATATTGAAATATTAGTTTATATGTTTATGATGTTAGTTGAATAAAATCATACTCTTAATAATAAAATAAGTATTAGTACGTGTAAAAAGCCAGAAAAAATTTATTATAGGCGAAAGTAACGTTTCGCATTGTTTTGAAACGTGTTTCTAAGAACGTCTAGGCAATAAACCAAACAAACAAACAATAAACCAAAGAAAGATCCTGTATGTTGTAAACGTGGAACGTAATTACAGTATGACAATTTGAAAGTAAACATCCATAAATTTGCGTATAGTTAGGAAAACTCAACTATTTTACAGACAACAAAAATTGTAACTTATAAAGAGCAATTAAAATTAGTTATAATAATCTACAGTAGATTACGTTCAGGAATTAAAACAAATTAAAATAATTTGGCCTTGCAGCTGCATTGATAACCTAAAACACATATAACTACTCACAACATTACAACAATTAGAGAAAATCGAATATTTAGTTCGTGTTAAATTTAGCCGTAACAAATAAATGCTTTAAACTAAAAATATTTTTATAGGATACAACTTCTGGTTTTATTTCAAAGTGTATCTTGTGGGCACCACAAGATAAGCTCAGAGTGTAGCATTGCTCACAGAGAAGAAATTAAAAATCCAAGTGCAAAGATACTTTCAGACACGTTATGGAAGAGAGTGCCTGACGTTACCAACTATTCGACATTGGCATACGTAGCTCATGGAAATTGTAGGTTTACTCCACCCATATCTTTCATATGCCACCCTGGACATGGCACGGCAGGCGTTTGCAAGGAGCTTAACAAATTAAATTCGTTGGCGGCCACCGAAGGGCTTATTTTAATAGTGGCACAACTCAAATTTAGTTCACTTTTAGATTCAAAGACCTGAACATAATTCAATGCCAAAAATTCTGTTTTCGAGATAGGTGAAATAATTAAGTTCACAGCGTGGAGATGTACCACTTTTGAAATAAGGTAGAATTATCCTTTCTTAACACGATGGTCGATACAACTCCTAATTTTACAAAATTGGAGTTGTACCACTATTAAATTAAGCCCTTTAGGAAATGCCACAGTCAACAGTGCACACATTCTTGCATAACCTGTTACAAGATTCAGCTGCTTCATGCACCATACCCTACCGAAAATCCTCAGCCCAAAATTTTTACACTGGAAATGCTAGCCAACGCTAGAGCTAATAAAGACTTTCTGAAAAAAAAAAAAAATAAAAAATATTTGTTTCTACGATGGGTATAAGTTTTTTGTGTCAGGTGAATTAAGTTGTAGCTGGATATCAGAGGTTCCTCATGCACTAATAGAAATATTTTGTGGAAAGTTTTCCAATCGAAATTTATTGTGTAGTAACCACAAAATAAATTTGTGGTGGCAACAATAAACCATGGTCTTAACAAAATGTGTTTGCTTTGACCACAAAATATGTTATTTTCTGTGTGTTTTACGTAAAATGGAATTATACAGTCCTAAAGCAATTGTGTGGAAGACTTCTTCCTATAGAAGTGAAGTGAAGAGAGTTTGGTCAACGCTTAACACATAGGTCTTCAGCGTTGGTGAGGGGTGACATGAGGTGAGTATGGAGCATTACCAGAATGAATGGGTGGAGGAAACGGGAGATTCTCAAGAAAACCCGCCGGTCAGCGGCATCGTCCGGCACGATTCCCACAAGACATGCGAAAATTTGAGGACCGATCCCGCAGGAAATCGAACCCGGATCGCCTTTTTGGGAGGCGAGAGGTCTGACCCCCGGACCACCGCGGCCCCTTCTTCCTATGGAGTTTTGTAAATGATCATATTTATTTTGTGACATGTTGAAAACTGTTCGTTATTAACTAGTATAGCTTCAAAGTTATTGCTGATTAAATTTCTAAAGATAATTTGGAACCACAATTTTTGGTGAAATGTTTCTGCAGCAGTCTGTATCAGTGCCTCATGAGCACAGCTACAGCTCTTCCTCAAAGTCATTGATTGGCTGTTTTTAACTGTTTCGTGCCTTAAAGAGGTAGTGTTAAACCAGTTGGTCTCCGACTCCGACTACCTGATGATGGCAGCTGCAACGACTGCCGAAACGTCGCAAGACAATCTTCAGACGCGGCTCACACCCACAAGCCAAGAAAATGCAGACAACGGCCGCGAAAGCTTGCGATCTATTTTAATTTTATTATTGTATTTTTCAGTTTTTTTTTTTTTTTTTTTTTCAAATTGTATTATCAAAATTTTCTCTTTGACAAAGCGTAGGATATATTCATGGTAAACTGCTTGACATAAATAATAAATAAATACTTCATTAATTTCTCAAGTAGAATCATTGCAAGGGAATTATAGACTAACTTTCCATAATTCTCTTGCAAAGATTCTGCATGACTAGAGACATGCAAAATTCGCGTTATCATTTGGTAGCAGACTAAACTTCACTTTCCTATACAAAACAGAAGATAATCTGTGATTCAATTGGCCACGAACTTTTATGTGTTGTCATTGACGTGTGTTACGTCTTTACACAGATTGGCCTCTGTACCGTGTAAGCATTCTCCGCGGCAAGTCACGACAATATCGGCCAGAGGGAGACGTCGAACGAGCCTATAGTCACATCGAGTCTAGTCAGCTGTCAGAAAATAACGCGAATTTTGCATGTCTCTATGCATGACTAGAGCCCGGAAAACTTCGCGGATTGAATGAACTGCGTGTTAGAATCAACTATCCTACACACACTCAGGCCCCGGTCATTTATCCACTAGCTGCTACTCAGTGGAACAGCAGACAATGAACGAACAGTCGGGGCTTGAGTATGCATAGTACAATGGATTCTAACATGCGGGTCATTGAATCCGCGAAATTTGCCGGGCTCTATACATGGCAAATAAATAAAAGATTCCGTTATTATTACCAAGAATATATCCTATGCTTTGTCGAAGAAAAGATTTCGATAATTCAATTTAAATAAATATTATGGCTCAAAAACCGAAAACACAATAAAATTGTCTAACGCTCCACCTTAACGCTTAACTGAATTTCGAAGCGTTAGTATCATGAAGCCGGGCAGGTAAAGTTGCAGCTCTGATTCAAGGTCAGTGATTGGATGTTATACCTTTCACTTGTCTTGGAGTTCATTTGAGAGGACCAGGGTTTGATACCCCCACCGGCCATCCCAATTTCAAATTTCCATGGTTTCCCAAAATTATTCCAGGCGAATGCTGCTTGTTAGGGACACCTGTTTTTCGCCCCACTTTGTTTCAGTGCCTTACATGTTCATCTGCAATTCTGCATCGTGGTCAGTGATAGGACATTTTAATTCTCACGAGTCTAGGGATTCAATCGTCAAATCATTGACACGTGGTGTTGAAGGAGCGTTATTCTAATTGACTCAGTCGAATGATAGAGATTAATATGCTGCCAATAGCTTTGAAGCAGAACTGCAGATGTGCCCGTAAGTCGCTGAAACAAACTGGGACAAAATTCTTTTCGCGAAAAACAGGGGTCCTTACTGATTGTTTCCTTATCAAAGGCCAAGACCGACTCCTGTCTTAGCTCCTGTCATTGTACCAAGTGTAGGTTAAACGTCTCTAATGACCTCGCTGTCAACGAGACGTAAAGCCCACTTAGCCTTAGTTGTCTCAGAGTTCTACTGGCAAGTCACATACATATGGCGTCATAATAATTTGATTATGATTGGTGCTGCTATCGTATGAGAACGTGTCTGTTAAAAACAACATGTTGCCGATAACCACGAAGCAAAACTGCTGATGTGCATGCACGGTATTAAAAAAAATTGAGCAAAATTCTTTTCGCAACTAACTCGTGACTTTACTTATCGCTTATCACCAGGTTGTGTCCGTTGTGCTAGTCCAGATGGGTATGACGGATGATATAATAACTGACTCATTTCATGGCCTGCAGTACGACATGGAATGTGACTAGAAGGACGGAATGGTTGCAGGAGTGACAGCTGGCTACCAGAGACGACAACGAAGTACGTGAGGCCCAGATCTACAAGAGTGACGGGGCAGTGCATTTGCCACGTGGCCAGTCGGGACGTAGACGAGTTGCGGCATGGCGTTGGAAGGAGCAGACGTCAGGAAGGTCCCAGGTCACTGTCTGGGGCAGGTGCTGCAAGCTGACGCCGGAAGTCTGTCTCCTTCATCTCGGGGCGATGGTCGACGGGGAAAGAGGAGTTTACGGGGTCGCGGCACGACCGCCTCAGGCATTCAGCTGTGTTTGCCCGGTGACGGGCTTTCCCGTGGGCACCTCGGCGAGAGATTCTCATCGCGGGCCCAGTTCCACGACTGTGAACGACTGCTTTTTAAAACGAATTTCACCTCGAGGCCCTAACCCAGACCCTCGCCCATTCTTCAACTACATTCCCTGGCCGCTTTCTCGTGCAAGCCCCATAGGTCTGCGTCTAGCACATTCAAGTCGTCATGTGCACGTTGCTCAGTTCAGCTAATCAACAGTCCTGACAGGTTTATCTTCTCCCAACCAGGAAAATTCTTGTGAAGAAACGTCGAGTGTGACCACTGTCGAATTTGGACTGCCGTAACCTCTACTCAGGCGTTAGTTGCTATTCGTTTGTTGAATATTCTCCAAGGAAACCTGATCATTGCAGGTTTTTTTTAAATTTGTATTAAATACTGTTTGCTTTGGGTGAGGATGAATTGTGGAAGATCACCCTTGCAGTACTTTTTCTTTCCAGAGAATCAGGTGAGTCAGAACAAACTAAGAAAGATAAGCCAAGATAGTATTTGCCTATTAGAAAAGCAACAGTTACAGAAAGTATTTTGTGTATATATAACACTGCAACATATAATTTTGGCTTTATTTCCATGTTGTTTAGTTTCTGGTACGACAGAGTACTGTAATGGCATAGGCACAGAATATTATGTATACGGAAGTGAAATAGCTAGAAGAACGGCGAACTCAGTCCCACGCGTCAGCAAAATGGCTTCACTGGACAGCAACATGGCGACAACACCTACCGTCAATCAGCGTAAGGCAGATGCTCTGCTAGCCGGCAGCCAGACCAATAGGAAACCTGAAGTAACATGCAGGAACCAAACATACACGGGGCTGGTATCAACAGTCTCCAGCAGCCAATAAGCAGCGAAGTTCGCCCGTATAAAATGGGCCACCTCGTCATTTCGCGTCTGTATTACTGTTAAGTCTGTGGCATAGGTCCTCGATTCTACTCACAATCGAGATTTTCTTTAAAGATAGATTTGATTTTCACAATTTGTGAACGTAATGAACTATCACCAATCAGCGTACATAAACATAATATTGGTGGATGAGATAAGAAGTGTGTAGCAGGGTCGGAAAGAAAGGCCGGGGGAAACGAAAGTTCTCTGAGAAATCACGCCGACACAGCAGCAACGTCCGCAATTCATCCACCATGTGTTAATTTATTGAAACCGCATTCCACCCCCACCTACTTATCGCACAAACAAGTCAGGAATTTGAGCCCGGATTGCAGCGGTATGACACGAGTTTACTAACACCAACAAGTCCCTGAAAATCACAACAGAAAAACCAAACTATTGAGTGTATAATTCAGAACATTGTGAATCACTGGAAAAGTATAGGGACATGATCTTTTCGCGTAAAGAATTTTTCCACAGTTTGTTTCGCTGCTTTACGTGCTCATCTGTAGTTCCGCTTCACATTCTGTGATTGGATGTTTTAACTCTTTACGTGTCTTGGGGTTTTACCCTCAAATCATACAAACGTCTTGAGTTTCAGTAACCTTACTGTGAGTGGCACAGTCAAATAAGAGACGTAGTTTTACATCCTGCCAATAACCATGAAGCGAAGCTGCAGATGTGAAAGTAAGCCACTGAAACAAACTGGGCCAAATTAATTATTTACGCGAAAAGTTCGTGCCGCTGAGAATTAGGTTACGACACCGCATATCTGTGGTTTGCGTGTGAAACCCCAAGCACTGAGGGTCGTATCTGTAAACAGCTTTCGAATGACAACCAACTGCTCACCAATACTTTCTCTATGGGGATAGCAGTTGGTTGTCATTCGAAAGCCGTTTATAGATTCGGCCCTGAGAGTTGAAAAGATCCAATCACTGCCCATTAAACAGATATGCAGATGTGTACACAAGGTATTGAATCATTCTGGTGTAAAAATCTTTTCGCGAGTATCATGACTATAAGCATATATGATATTAAATAACTCATTAGTAAAGCCACGATTTTGTCACTCTAATGTTTTTGCAACATTTAGTTTTATTGTCTTACGTGCATAATTACAAATCTGCTTCATTTTAGTTTGTCTTTGCTCAGTCACGCCTCTAATTTGACTGCACCAATCAGAAAAAATGTTTTCGTGGTATCATACGTACGTGATATTCCAGCAGAATCTCAAGATACGCGAGAGTTTAAACTTTCTCTCACTGACCATGGTTAGAGATGATGGTATATCGCGAAAATGTTTTGTGCCAACGTACCATTAAAGACGCTGTAAATTCTTGCAACATAATGATTCGGTGATATACTTCTGAATAGGGACCTCAATTTTTGGTGAAAATATTTCTGCACCAATTTGCTACAGTGCATCGTGTGCATATTTGCGGCTTTGCTCCATAGTCACTAATTGGCTGAATTTAACTCTCACGTGTGTTAAAGTTTTACTGCATATCACGGACGTGTGTTGTTCGCAGTTACCTTATTCTAACTGGTAGGATCAAGTGAGAAAAGTCGTTACACAAACACACTCTGCCAATAACAAACAAGCAGAACTGCAGAGGCGGAACTAAAACATTGAAACATGTTGGTGAAGGAATATTTTCGCGAAACTCAGGGGTCCCTACTTCTGACACAACTTAGCTGTCTGCAGACCAATAATACACATCAAATGATAATTATAATGACTGTTTGCTGAGTTTCAACATACGTTAAGCTTATGGAAAGATGACTGACTTGCAATTGAAGTAACATTTTTCGAAAGATTTTCTGTACTAACAGTTATTTTCACACATACATCCTGTAAATAAATCTAACACTGCATTATAATTGTAAATTTACTTGTCACAGGCTTCTTTTTCATCTCCTGAAAAACTTACTATTTGGCACTTATATCGTTTCCCACAAACACTCCTCGATTATGTACGAATTGAAAAAATTTACTAAGGCTAGACAAACCAATCACACATTAAAACTTCAACAAAACCACGGAAAAACACATGTTGAAGGCTAAATCTTACATGTTAGCAATAAGATTTCCCAAGAATCCACAACATAGATTTAATAACCGTTAAATGTTACCATTGAACTTCGTCGCACATACTTTGTTGAAGTTTCAGAATGTAATTTACTTAAATGTTTCAAGGTAACTCTTCATTACCGAGTGAGCTGGCACAACGGTAACACGTCTGTCTGTCGGAAGAACCGTATCTCTATTGCCTGCTCCAGCCATCCTGACGTCGGTATTTCGTAAACGTAATCTGGGAATGTTCCTTTTATATACGTAGAGGCACGAGTATTTCGCGTATTCATCTGGAAACAGTCTAGACTTCTCAGACCTATACACACACTGACAAAAGTCAAATATCTATTGGCTTCTAATCATAACACGTGTCACCACCACGACTTGTTTTCTTATTTATCACTTACTTGCAGTCGTAAAATATGTGTTAAAACAGGTGTCGTCTAATCACAGAAGGAGTAGTGAAGTATGCATTATTGGAATTCAACCTGACCTAGAATCAATACGCGAAATAACCTTGCCTCTACGTATATAAGGCATGGCTGATTACTCTCACTATTCTTGTATGTATCCGTTTAGAATGAACTCACTGTCTACGAGAGGTAGAATCAACTTAAAGTTAGTATATCTGAATTGTTCAATCATCCCAATTAAATATATTGAACGTAGCCACAGCCATATTTAGTAGAAGGCCGCGGCCTTAGATCTGGAAACCCTGCCAGGAAGGGTCATTTTAACACTTCTTTTAGCTATCCAAAGGCAATGGCTGTACCTGATTCGTTACTGTGCCCTACATACAGCGGAACACATGGTAAATATTTTAAGAGCAGTTCACAGTAAAAACCACTTTCATTGCCACAACACATTTTTGTTTTAATACGAACCACTGCCAAGAAACTTTTTGCCGAAAATTAACTTAGCTTGCGGTATAGATATCTAGCTTTACAGCAAAGTTAACGTGTAAAACTTTCGGTTTGTGTCAAATTATGTCTTTGAAAATATCGTGTTTCTTTATAGCAATGTTAAAAATACCACTATCTTCCCCAAAAATATTTCTAATAAATCATCTTAACAAGAACAAAATTTTTGTTAACACTACTCTTAATTGTAACCAAAAATTTTCTTTACGACACAGTAACTTTGAGTGGCTGATATTCAAAGAAGCATTTAGCTTTGGCAACGCAAGTATTTACTGTGTAGGTGACAACGATATATTACGTTTGTACTTCATTTCTTTACCATGGATAGAAATGTACATTGACCAAAAACCCAGATGTTGAGTGTTGCTCTTCCTTTTGAATTCACCCGTCACACGACACTCATAATTATAAGTAGTAATCACAAACATGGCGGACGATGGAAGATTAGTGTGAGGTTAGTGCGGGAAATGTTTCAATGAAGGTGTATTAGCAGTGTCGACTTACGTACGCACAAGAACGTCAAATACTTTAATTCTTTTTCGGATATAAACTTAAAATATTAGCTTCGTAAAACGGGCTGCAATAAAAAACACTAAAATTTTAAGAAGGGCATTTTTCTTAATATACCATACGCCGGACATTAAATATTCACGTAAACACTTTCATTTCAAATATTTTAATGTATAGGAAGGCTGTTCGTTGATTAAAATACCTAAGTATTTTGCCGTATTGTATGCCTGGTATTCCGTATATTTCCCATAATAAAAATTTTTGAACAAACAATTTCAATTACACTCCCGTACGGAGTTCCAGAATGAAATAAATAATCCTTCATAAAATTCATGTTTCAAAAAAGGTTCAAATTTCCAATAGTAAATTTTTAGTGTGGAAATTTAGAGTAGATGTCGTATAACCTACATTAATACGGACGCAAAACTCTTTAGTACAATTCCGTTATCGCTACACAGTTCGTGATTGTTTCCACCAATGTTTATCCATAACTATAGAATGCAATATGTAACCTAAGAGTTAACATCAGAACTGTTTCCACACACATTTCTTTAATTGTACGTAATTAAAAATGTTCACGGTTCAGCCTGTTTAACTTGTATTAACATTCTAAGGACTGTATTTTTACGATATAAACGTAACACGTCTCTGAGTAATATTATTATGCGTCTGTTATAAAATAATTAAAATATAAGGTATAAAAATTAAGATATTAAAAAATTCAGCAGCTGATTCTCAAGTAAAATGTACAAGACAAGAAACACATACGGTTTCTAATTAGTCCAATTCAACCGTTATTGCATAATTTGTTAATATATTTTACAAAAGTATTTACAGTTAAAAGTACGTGCATTTTGCAAACATCTAGGCCTGCTTGTACAACCTTGAATGCTACGTTCAACGGTATTACAAACATCATACACAGACTTCATTTAGTACGGTGATTATTATAGTAGGCTGTTGCATTTGTGTCACTTTCATTAGTATATGTAATTGCACTTAGTTTTCAATAAAAATTTTCAAAACAATTTTTTTTTCGGCAGTTATGTATAGTACATTCCCACTAACGTCTTTAGAGACATATTTTTTTGTGAAGAGAATTTTGCACCAACCTGTTTCAGTGCCTTAGATGCACGCCTGCAGCTCTGCTTCATGATCACTGATTAGATGTTTTGAACTTTTTTCCTTCTATGACCACAAATAATCATCTTTGTATTTGTTTGTAATACATTCACACCCTTGTGTGCATGTAATTCTTTTTCTTCATTTAACACCAATATTAGTTGGTTTAGTGTCACAATTTTCATATAAAATACGAACTGGATTGTTCCCTATGTCCAAGTGATGTGGACATAATACAAAACACTAAAAGTTAGTTTGTCCCACGCAAATAGTACACACCAATTCTCACTGGCTTGTAGCAGTGATGGTTGAATTGTTCTAGGTACATTTTATGTGGACATAATACGAACCAGTACCAAAATGTTACCTTGCTCCATGGATATAACACACATATATTCTCAGAAGTTGGTAGCAGAGATGCCAGAATAAAAGGGTGACTGCATGTTATTGTTGATGCAGTTCAAACTAGCATTTAACGTATTTTGAAGAATGCGGAAATATTCATTCCGGTTTTCCTTCAAAGACAGTAAGTTTAACAGGATGGCAGTAATATCAAAGAAACATATGCAGATTATTGAGATGAAAGCTAGTGATTTCCATGATTATCAGACCTCTACCAATACATAAAACTTTTCAGTAATACCATACACACGAATATGTACTACATACTTCACCACATCAAGCGAGCCTTCTGTGTTTAACTACAAGACAGCATTCTCTGAAAATTACACAACAGCTACACTGCTCAACCGCCATACTTAAAGCAACATTTCTAAGTTTTTAAACAAATCACATACCATCCTTTTGCTGAAGCTTAAATTACCTACTGGAAAAATTTAACTTTCTTTAGAGAAGAGAAAGGATATTTTTTAAATGTTAAAAAAGTAGCCTACATGCCTCCAGTGAATGCAATCTTCTATTGATGTAACAAGTAATCTCGAGTACTGTTCAGGACGAATGAGTGTTAGATCTATGTGAACTTTGTAAAACATTTTTAATACAGGTTTATTATAGGTTAAAAACAAGAAAAGGAGTGTTCTTTTGTTAAAAGTTGAAATAGCATGTTTTTCTGTACACAAAGCTTTTTTTTAAAATACGCTACAACCACAGCTATGTAATGGGCTATGTCACTTTTTGACTTCTGTATGTTTGACTCATTTGTTTAATCTCGTATTCACTTATGAAAATGGCCACCATTGTTAACAACTAAATATATATTTAAGACAGGTTATTTTGTTTATTACGTGGTGAAGGACATTGCATATTCCAACTCTAAGTGCCATTTTATATATTTCTCTTTGTAATTATAATATAATATATTATTATATTAATTAATTAATTGTTATTATTTCTGAAGATAGGAACAATCAAAGTTGTTCCAATTATTATAGTTATTTTCAAAACTGTTTTGTGAGAATAATTATATGAACAAAATGCTTATAACTCAGTTAAGTCTTCAATGGCCAAAGAACACTCCCATTATCAGGCGGCGACATGTTGGACCGAATAGTACTGTGAGGTTCGAAAAATTGGTGTTAGTGCAGCGTGTCATATCAGTAACAATGATGGAGATAAAACAAAAAATACGCAAAGAAGTAGTTCAGAATTATTTTACTTATATCACTGGTAGTCAGGGGCGTCATTTCAGGTTTTTCCAGGGGAGGGGGGGAAGATTTTGTTTTCTGAGGACAGGGACCTTGTTGCATCTTTTTTGTTAATTAAGCATGTATAAATTAGATACTTTAATAATAAAACTTCTGTTTTATGTCCTTAAGTTAGCATTATTTACATTTAAAAATACAAAAAATACATTTATACACAAAAATTCCAAATCCAGGGGGTACATTTGCCCCCCCCCCCCTGTAGCTCCAAATGACGCCCCTGGGTAGATTAAAAGATTTTGGTCACCACTTAAGAGTGCGTGGTAGGTAAATAAACGCTTAACACACCAATTGATTTTACGCATTTTTCGAAGCCAACGTGGATGAAATACTTAATGGCAATCCTAGATAATGGTAATTGCAAACTTTATGAGTAAATATTTATCCAAAATTACTAATTTGTTACGCGTGATTTCTTGTTAAATGCACAAGGTTCCGGCGTTAGAAATTGTGCCTCAGAAGTTTGTAACACTGGAAACAATTTCGTTTAAAATGTTGGGCTAAAACTATAGTCTAGGACTACTATTGTTTAATTTTCGCAAATTGGTTTCAAGAAACCTGTAGTTATAGGTTAATACTTTCAGCGTTGCATTATGTACCGCGGCCACTTAACATCTAGGTGGACGCGGTTCTCCTCAGTTTTCAACGTCTTTATTTATATATTTGTACCAAATATTTTTTTCTTATTTTATACAAACATTGTGATTAAATCTTCTTGTTAGGAAACTTTTGTATCTTTCATAGTTTTTGCGTAATGAATTGTAAATGTAAAATGTTGCACTTTACGGTTTTAAGTACGCCACTAAAACCAACTGACACACCAAACCGATAAAATTCACAGTGTATAACAATGTTGTAGGCTACGATTTGACATATATAATAACAAAAAAAATAAAATACTTTTGTATTTATTAAAAAATGCTGAATTTTGTAATGAAAATTTTAAAAAAATATCGTAATTTTTTTTAGAAATACAAAAAATGTATTCTTTTGTTTTTATATATGTCAAATCATAGCCTACAAAATTGTTATATAGTGTGAATTTTTTCAGTTTGGTATGTCAGTTGGTTTTAGTGGCGTACTTAAAACCGTAAAGTCCAAATTTTGACGTTTACGACTCATTACGCAAAAACTATGAGAATACAAAAATTTTCTTAGAGGAAGATTTAATCACAATTTACGTATGAAATAAGAAAAAAGTATCTGGTGCAAATATAAAAATAAAAAAAACGTTGAAAACTGAGGTGAAGTGCGCCCACGCTAGTGATGGGTGACATAAGTGAGAATGAAGCAGCATAAGTTAGGCAGGGTAAGAGTGTTTTAAGCCCTTTTCACAACGTGGTCTTAATAGTCGGTGTACTGTAAGTGAAGTGTGGTGAAAAGACACCACAATAGCCATGCCTGACCCAGGATATGAACTCAGTATCTCTCGCACCGTACATCGGCGCCTAGCCGAGTATACACTACGGAAGCCGACCAGCGTCCAAATGAGGGGGTGGGAAAAAAGGATGATTCCCGAGAAAACCCACCAATCAGCTTCACCGAACACGCAGGGATTTGAAACGGACCACCTTAGTTGGAGGGAAGTGCTCTCTAGTCACTGCGCTAAACCCGGCCCCCGCTGGTAGATATTTTGGTAATTAACTACGACGTTACGTTACGAAAATACTTTTGTTCATTATTTCCCACCTATACACGTAACGAATTTAAAAACAGATTTTGTTTCAGAAAGTTTTCTTCGTATTTTACATTAGGTATTTAAACTGAAAAATCAACTACCCAAAACGTTTCACACATTGCATGTGTGTCACAGAAGTCTTCTTTCAGATTGCGTCGTAATTACTGATGTGTAATATTCAGATACTATACATTATGTTAGAGTGACACGTATGCCATTTAAGTGAGTGTACTATATGCTTATTTTAGTGAACGTTAAGGCCACGCTCTTTAGTTTTGCAATTGTTTCAAAAACGTTTTTTAACGCAAATTAATACACATATAAAAAATTCATTCTTACAGTTTTAACTCTTATATGTAATCATTAGTATCTGAATTTTTCTGTTGTAGTACACCTAACAGATTTTTAGATTTTTGTACTTGAAATAACACATATTTTGATGTCAAAATTAAGACAAAATAAAGCAAAATATTTTTTATTAGCAAACGGTACATTATTTTAACAAAACGCTCTGGCAAAATTGTGTTTCCTGTGACTGTACATAGTCTCACATTTTTTTCACAGCATTTGGTTAAAAAAAATTCGTATTGTTTACCTACAATCATAAAAAAATAGTTTGTCAACTTTTTAACAGAAGTTTTCAAAATAAGTTTTGCTAGGTGAAGTATTTTTTGTGCGACTTAAAACATACAGCGTGTTGTTATTAATAACGGAGCAAATACGTCACAAATTGCAGGCCGCGCAACAAAAATTTTGCATTTGCTTAATGTTTACAAGCTATATAGAGTTTTTCTTGCAGACGTTACACCTGACTACATTTACCTTGAATGTATTACTAGGAACCTGAAAAACTCGTGTTTTCTTTTAGGCACAGGTTCAAGTTGTAATAATTGTCAGCTTGTGTCACGTTCTCAATTGGCCTTTAACTTATTTGACACCTCCTGGAGAACGCTCAGCCAATAATTTAAGAATGAAATAAATGCAGGCTTAGTGGTGTGGTGTCACTCAGTCAGCGAACAGCTGCTTGTTCTAGTCGATAGATATTATTGTATATTAGCCTATAGGTCAGCGAACCCGCGAAAATTTTCATGTCTCTAACTCAACTAGTTTTTCCTTAGCGGCATGTCACGATCAAAATTGTAATGTTGCCAGAATTACGAATAAAGAAAATCAACTAACTTTAAAATTAAGTAATTTACATTGAAAGGTGATGTGGCTTACTTTAAGGGCAAACTTGATTTTTTTTTCACACTGGAGCAAAAACTCATAACATTTTTCAACGGAATGCTCTGAAGAAGGTCAAGACTATGCCGGACAGCAAGTGTTCACGTAAACACTTTTATTTTAAATAATTTAGTAAGCAGGTAGGCAATTAATTAAATAAAATAACTAACATTGTGCTGTATGACATGCATAGTGTTCCGTAAATTTACAACGGAAAACATAATTGAATTCATAAAAAAAAAAAAAAAAGTCACGTGATGCACAATTCTGGTAGGCGTTTAGCAAAATAGTTGTTTTGCTTGATTTTGGCTTAATTTCATTAAAAATTTGGTGATAATTAGGGGTGCAGGGATTTATCGCTATTTAAATTAAGTTGCTTTGAAAAATACTCTGAAATTTCTGTGTGTGGCCGTAGAGACATATACTTAACTAAATGAATAAATGTTAGCAATTTTTATAATTGCTGGAACCAAGCGAAGGTGAGCAGCGGTTACCGGTTGGAATCATACTGTGAAGGACCTGATTTCAATTTTCGGCTTCGGCTATCCTTTATGACAGTTTTACATGGCTCTCAGAATAGTTCAATGTGAATTCTGGGATGGTTCCCAAAGAAAATTGCCATGGCTGACTCATTTCCTAGTTCGTGTCCTTGTGTAAATTTGTGTGTAACCGATTCTAGTGAC
>PNEQ01050975.1:15720-63620 GCA_003012365.1 Medauroidea extradentata
ATATATATATATATATATATATATATATATATATATATATATATATATATATATATATATATAGAGATTGATTGAACGATGCTGCCAAATGACTTCGTTTTATTTTTACGCGAAACTGTTAAAGATATTCTCAACCTGTGTATATACAAACATAACACACATTTGAATTAATAACGCCTAAACATGCAGCATTCTTATTAGAATCATGATTTTGGGGCACCACAAAGAAGCTAAAATTCGCATTATTTTGTGGTAACGTCAGCAAAAAAATACCCCTCGATTTCTTAAGAACAACACGCAAATAGCTTATGTAAGCCGAAATGATGAAGTATTTGGCACTACCTACAAATAAAAGTGTAGAGTCACTACTCAAAGTGGCACAGAAAATGTAATACTATAAAAAATACTACGCGCCAGTTAGTACGTCACGTGTAGCAAAGTCGGCCTAATCACCCACCGAGTTTCGCGCCTCACACCTGGGAAATTTCATTCGCTACATAAGCCTCATAATAGAATTTTCTTGAGAGCTGATGAAGTTGAAATGAGGTAGAAATGGAGAAGTGGCGGAACGCAAACACGCTGCTAGCGGTAGCTGCCGACACCACCGCTGTCTTAATGGTTAGATAAGAGAGATCATGTGTACATAATAAGGACCACAGTACAATTATGAACAATACATTTGCACGTACAACATACGTATTTATGAACATCAGTACGTATTTACAACGAGTGTTCGAATTGCCGTCCCCCTACTTCAACACAAAGCTGCCAACGGCGGATCAGGTTGGCCCGGACTAGTGCATAAATGGTTGGTATGGCACGTACACAATCAAATTCGGCTATCACACGTGCCACGAGATCTTCCTGGGTAGTCACAGGCATCTCGTAAATCAGGGAGTTGACATGACCCCACAAAAATCCAGTGTAGTCAGGTCTGGATATCGAGCTGGCCAGTGGATGGACCTTCTCTGCATATCTTCTGCAAATGTGGTGTTAAGATGGCGGCATAAGGCAACAGAAAAATGATGTGGTGCCCCATCGTGCTGAAACCACATGGTGCAACGAATTGCCAATGGTTCTTAATCCAGCCATTCCAGCAATACATCCTGCAGGAACGTTAAGCAATGGATTCCTCTGAGGCGGTCAGGTAGCAAATAAGGGTCCCAACAAGTTATTGTTTACAATGCCAGCCAACATGTTGATACTGTAGTGCACTTGGTTGCCCATAGAGTGCATGTGGTGCGGATTGTGGTGCATCCAGATGTGGCTGTTCCTCTCACTACTGTACTCAATTTAACAATTCAGTTCTTCAATTAGCATGGCACAGAAAGTCGTTTTGTTGCCTACCTCTGCGGGGTTACACTGCGCATTCGTACCTTGAATAGCATTTTCTCGAAAACGGTTTACCGGAGTGAATTAACACAAGAGGTAATTTCCTCTTAACTTTGCGCGATAAGTAATGATATAGTCAATATTTTATTACCGCTTAGTACTTAAAAGTTATTTACACAAGTAGGTTGAATAACCCCTACATTAGCAGTGAAGGGGAACGTTGCGTCAATCTCGTTTTCGCAGATCCATTTGCTCCTATTCTTAGAGCTCTTTGCCAATTTTGGTGGCTCTATCTCTTATAGTTCTTAGTATTTAAAAAAATGCATTTCAAGAGTTAGTTTTCAATGTCGTGTAGCTCCCTTAATATTCACCTTACAGTAGTGTTGGTCAGTGTAAAACCACTTAATTTTACATAATCAATCCCATCCCGCAATTTGGCACATGAATTCTAGTCCACGCTGTATATATGTATATATATATATATACACACACACACACAAACACATCGGTACAAAATATTCGCGTGCGAAAGCACAACTTACCCTAAGTGTGTTTTCGTTAAACCAAAGTTTCATCGCAGTCGGATTAAATGTAACGGTACGCATAAAAGACGAACCAAAAATCATTGAATTTTATATCACAAATTCGAAAACGAAACTGCAACAATTGACTGAGCTCTATCGGAATAAGGTTACTGCAACTCCACACGTCAGTGATTTGCTGGTAGAACCTCAAGTCACGTGATAGTTAAAACATCCAATCAATGGCTTTGAAGCAAAACTGCCGATATGCAATTAAGGCACTTAAACAAACTGGGGCAAATCTATTTTCGTGAAAATTTCGTGACCCTTACTATGTGAAAAAAAATTCTGTACTAGTCCTAACAAAAATTCCAACCATAGGTTTTAAAGTTAAAACAGGCTTCACGGCGTCACATGTTCCGCTTCGTTCAATTGATCTATGTTTCCCCTTTTGAATCAGAGGAAAATTAGCCGTGGCATAGGGACGTTGGCAATCACTGTCACTGCTTTCATCATCAGATATTAACATTGCCAATCTTGGAAGAGCCTTCACTGGAAACCGAAGATTTATTTTTCTGACGTATACGGTTCCTTATTGTTCTTCGTGAGATTTCTACTTAGATTGCAATGCTAGGCCTACTGCAAGCCCGTGGTTGCTTTGCAACAGCACTCTTCTTCATTTTATGTGAAGTGCTTTATCATTTCTCGGATATTTTTTTCTAGTCTATAGGCTGCTGGTTATTACAGCAGCAAGGCAGGTGATACATTCTGTTCCTCTAGCAGCTGGTTTTCGCCCAATTGTTGGAATAGTATTATTTTAGGGAAATCAACTGGATATCATCAAGTTAAAGGCACTGGTTTGTCTGTTATTCCCTCTTCAGTAACAGTCACATGGCTCTAAATTTTAACTGTTGCTTGATCATAACCCTGATACTCGAAAACCATTTGTAGAAATTGAAACTATAGCTGTAATGTTGTATGCTTCCCTTAGATGGTGGACATTTTAAAAATGAGTAACAACTCGTCCTGTGTTATGTTTCAAGTGAGTCTCAACAGCCTAGCTTTAGTAATTTTTCAACTGTAACATGATTTATCAAACACGGGCATTTTATGAGATCGGTGTGAATACAAACCTGTCACGTGGACGCCATTCTCGCGAACCATGTCATATGTTCTCACGTTCTTGCGTGATAATAGTGTCAATCGAAATATATAATTACAAGATCTTCTTTTATGGACTTGGCCTGAATTGAAAATTGTTGTTTAAACATCTGCTGGAAGTAAGATTGGAGCGACCTTGCTGTGTGGTCCAATAAGGATGATTAGGAGACCAATTTAGTAGTGGTTACTTCACGTTATTTTTCTGGGGAATAAGGGTTGTAGTATGATTCCCTGTTGCTCTCAAGCAGGTCACAGTTGTTAACATCGTGTCCCTTTCTGCTGATAACACGGCTCTTAACTGACCTTTCCTTTACGTGGAACCGAGAGAGGTGGAACAACGGTAACACGTAGGACTTGCGGGTTCGATCTCCGGCTCCAGCCCTCCTGATTTAGGTTTTCCATGGTTCCCCGAAATCGCTCCAGGCGCTGGTGCTGGGGCGCTTAGATAACAACGGCATGGTCGCTTCCTTTCCCATTTCCTACCATTGCTTCAAGTTTTGAGTCGCTGTCTCTAATGACCTCGCTGTCACGAGGAGTAAAGCCCACTTACCTTACCCTCACACGGACCACGATTTTACTTAATGCATGTTGAACGAACATAACCTGTTTCGTCACAGTTGTACATTTGGTTAAAATTGTTGACTATAATCTTCAGTAGTGGTTCACAGATGTCAAAAGCAGTTATTCACGTTTTACCTCCATGAAACCTTTCACTCATTCTAAGATTGTTGCTTGTGGGCTGCTTCTGAGGCTCGAGTAACGATGTCGTTTTCACCCAGACGCTTCGTATTCTTGGTAGAAAGGGTGCCAAATCCCATTTATTTCTGATGGCTGAAAAGAAATTCTTTTTATACCCTTATATATAAGACCATACACTCTATTCTTCATTTGCAAGTTTTCTGTCAAGCTGTGTAGCTGGTAATTACTATAAATATTCTTCACTGTTAGCCTTGTCACGCAATGTAGCACTCTAAAATAATGTTTATAGGCCTTACTTGTGCAAGGGAAATACTTCGGTACACAGTTGCCAAAGACATTCTTCGCAAATCTATAAAGTTGTTCTAGTAAAAACTGCAGAAAACATGATTGTTAAATTGTACTACACGACCTTGTTATTGTACTTGCAGTTGAAATATAAATATTTAGAATCATTAAAAATAACTTTTTTATCATAAAACTGGTAAACAATTATATTTTTTAATATAATCATTATGAGAGTAAATATTTATAGAAGAACCACGATTTCAACCTGTATCTTTTTGCGTTTGGTGACAGTGAATCTTATCCCTAATTACCTTGGCTTATGTTCTAATTATTGTCTTTTGTTTGCATTTATCAAATATGCAATTTAATGCCTTAACTTCGTTGATTTTTTAATACATAATTAACACGAACATTTACTTTCTTCCAGCAAAATGCATACCAGAATTTGTTACTTGAGTGTAACTATATTATATGATCTTGGCAGACTGGAAAGTTTCCCTACAATTTTTTTACTTAGAAAATCCTTGTAATTTAACAAGCAAATATTTGCACAAGGAAAATCATTGTACGTTTAGAGTGGCTTGTAAAAGTTCAACGAAATTTCTTGTCAATTTTACAAACAATTTCAAAAGTGTGGTTTGGAAACGTCTAAAAAGTTAGATTGCTTCTGTATTCTCATTGCCTACTTTCAATCAACAGTTCCTGTTCCCCTGGCCTAGTTTGCAACTGCATATAACAATGCACTCATAACTAATTAGTAAATTTCGATGGGATATTGTTTAATTTTAATAAACAAATGTGGTACAGATTTTTAAATGTTTGTTGCAATGGGAGTTTACAGTTAGAAATAATTGGTTCGTGGACATACGCCATTGCTCATGTTTTGTTGATCAAACTTGTGTTGAATCGCAAAGTACAAAAAGAACAAAATTACATAAAACACGCACAAAAACAGATAAAAACAATCCCAGAGGAATTCTGTCAGTTCTGTCAGTTCTAACAATTTGACTTTCTTATGCAAGTGTTGTAGTTCTGACATTGTTCCAAAATGACTTACCCTAAAATCACCAGTGAACAGTAATCAAGCTCAAAAAATAGCTCTAAAAGCTAGCCAGTGTCTTATGAATGAGAGAATTGCTTTCCTCCACCATCTAAAAGCTGATCTGAACAATGTCATCCAACTCGAACTTGAATATGTGCTCCGTGCTAATGATTTTAACCAAATTCACGAGTCCATTTCAAACTGGTTGCAAAAAAAGTAATCTATTTGCAAGGAAAAGCAAAAGGAAAAGTTTGCCAAACTCTCAGAATCTGTTATCTAAAAAAATTACAAACCGCCTACTAAACTTCCCTATACAGTAATAAACGCTTGTAGCAAAATACTTATAGGTTTCGAAAATTTGTTCCCACAGAAAAGTCTTAATTTCAGCATTTCAACCAGTCAAATCCCTGTTATTGATATAGTGTATTCTGTAGAAAGCACTTTATCGCACTCCCAATGCAATACCAACATAACTCAAAATATTTCATTTTGAGATAAATACAGTTATCACACATACAAACTTTCTGGTTTTTGGATGATTACAGTGTAATATAAACATAACACAACATGTGTTGGTATTAAACTGAAAAATATGTTCCGCTGTTTAACATTGTGCTTCATAAATAGTAGAAATGTTACTCTTGCACTGATCATTACTGTTACTTGGAAAATGTGCTTAAAACAAAACTTTTTATTTCATATTTCGAATGCATTTCTTGGTTATGTTAGCGTTGCATTATGTAGAGAAAACTATCCTCGATTTCACTGCTTACGTAACTCAAAAATGTTTATTTTTTATTTGTGTTGGTATTGCGTTGGGGGTGCGATATATAAGTTACCAGCAGCCAAACAAGACGAGTTCAGGTGGACGGTACGCATAGACATAGGATCAGCTAATCCACCCCAACCTAATCTCACACGGGATGAGTGGCTGGCACTCACAACGCTCAAATTCAGATCCGGATATTGCAATTATTTCTGCTTACAAAGGTCGTGCTACAGTCATTCTAGACAGAACTGAAAATAAGAGCAAAATCATTCACCTTGTAACCCCGGACAAATAATCACTTCTTAAAAAGGACCCAGCAGCAGCCATAGAGTGGAAAGTATATCAAGCCATCAGTAAGTGAAAAAAAACACATACCAGAAAGCACACGGAGAGCACTTACACCTCACAGCAGCAAGCCCCCTCACATATATGGTTTACCAAAAATCCACACAGCAGACATGCCTTTACGGACTATCACTAGTTCATGCAGCTCCTCATGCCAAAATCTGTCTAAGTATCTGCTAAACATTGTCGAACCTCCAGCCGGCCAAACACCTATATTCATTAAAGACACTAGCCACTTTATTTCTGAATCCAGCACCCTAGAGGTATTATCATCCGACGTCCTGGTGAGTTTCGATGTCCAGAGCTTGTTCACCAATGTTCCAGTAGCAGAAACACTTACCATAGTGAAATCCATCTCGTCCATAATGGAGCTCATGACACTCGGTGTCACCACAACATACTTTCAGTTAAAAAACGACTTCTATAAACAAACTGATGGCATGACTATGGGGAACTCACTTTCACCATTCATGGCAAACATGTTCATGGAGAATTTGGATCAAGAGGGACTACGTAACCAACAACTCCGTTCAAAATTTGGCTGCGATACGTATACGACACATTCCTTGTTTGGCAACATGGACTGGAAATTCTGGCCGAAATTTCAGATTTCATCAATTCACTCCGGCCATCAATAGGCTACAGTTCACACATGAAACAGAATCCAACAATAGCATCCCTTTCCTAGACATCATAGTCTTCAAAGAAAACCACATACTCAGCACAAAAGTGTACAGGAAACCGACACATACTGGTCAATACTTGCATTTTGAATCCAATCATCCAACAAGCACAAAGTCGGACATCGTTCGCCCCCTAGCCAACCAAGCAGAAAATATCTGCTCAGACAGGAAAACATTAATTAAGGAACAGTGTCACCTAAGAAAAGAATTCATGGCCAACAAATATCCCAGATTAATCATCGAGAAGCAGTTAAGAGAACCAAATTCACCAAAGTGCGAAGTCGCTGCAAACAAAACACCTTCCGGAACTCTGATTATTCCGTATGCCCGTGGACTCTCCGAAAAATAAGAAGGCTGGCCAACACATACGACCTACGAACAGCATTCCGTTCCAGTTCCACATTAAAAAACATTCTCACTAGAGTAAAGCCCATAGTAGATAAACAGCAGACCCACGAATGCATATACCAAATACCATGCGAATGTGGCTCTCTATACATGAGTGAAACTGGTGGAACACTATCCACTCGCGTCAAAGTACACAAGAACAACACGCAAAAGGCTGAAATCCAGAAATCTGGAATGGCCGAACATGCATGGGTAAATAGCCACAACATTTTCTGGGATTCAGCTAACTCAATAAGTCAGAAAAAAGTCAGAATTGAACGAAAAATAAAAGAATCAGTTTATATAGCCAGTAACAAAAACATCATAAGTAAACAGATCATTAATCTGAAAAATATGTGGTTGCCTTCAATAAAAAAAGAAACAATGTTAGACAATAAAAAAATATAAACTACTAAAATAAACAGATCTATGTTTAACAGTCTCGGCAGAACAACTACCAAAATTACTAAAAGGTGCTCAGCCAATCAGGAGAGTACTTGTCTCCCATTGGCTGAGAGCCCAACCAATAACATATGCTTTGCCACCATTGACCTAGCAGGTTAAAGACCATCCAGGCTATATAAACTCCAATTTTCCAGCGAACTTCATCGCATCTTGGTGTTCCGACCAGCTGTGTTTCAGCCTGGAGATGGGACTAGATCGCAATTTCCGAAACGTCGCATTTTTTCGTTGTGTTTAACTTATGTTGTCTCTTTTATTTTGTATTTTGTTTGTTGTTCACTGTTATTTTCTACTTCCGTCTTTTTTCGTTTTGGGAATCTGGTTCTATTTGTGTCTTTGTGTCTGGGTGTTTGTCGATATTCGACTGAATTGTACCTTTAGAATCCTTTGTAGTCTAATTAAAAAAAAAACTGACAGAATTCCTCTGGGATTGCATTTTATCTTTTTTTTTTTTTTTGCTTGGTTGATATTTTTTGTTCTTTTTGTACTTTGTGATCCAACAAATGAATGATGTGCAAAACATGAGCAATGGCGTATGTCCACAAACCAATTAATTTTAAATGTAGTACAATGTAAAAAAAATTGTACTTTTACAAAGAAAATCTTTGGAAACCCAGTTACCAAAGAAATTCCTTGTTTATCTACAATGGTTCTCCTTGTAATAAAATTCAAAGAATACGTTTGTAAAATTACTTGGAATAGCCTTTGTTGATGTACTTTCAATAAGGAAATAAAAATAAGTGTTCATTGTACTTCATAATTAACACTGAAATTATTTATGAAGTAACTTTTGAATATAGGACGTTCACATGAAAATTATTTTTAAAATAAAAAAATAGAGTAGCTAAATTTCGTACAACTCTCCCCGCGCTTAGATTCTAAATACCTTACCCCCAGACCTCTGTGACGTCTGTACAGTTGTTAGCCTTTATTTGTTTTTTGTGTTGGTAGACTACATATTTTTTCTAATTTTTTTTTGCAAACAAAACAAGGAAAATTGTTCAACATTTACAAAAGTTTGTGTAACAACAAAGAAGTATCTTGTCATATTTTACACAAAAAAAATTTGCATTGCAGAAACTGTAGGTATATAGGTACAAAAAATTCCTTTTTAGTATTCCAAAGTTTACCTTTCTAACTTTATAAACGAATGATTTCACAAAGAAAATAGTTGTGATTTACAAGAATTTGTAAAAGTACAAAGAAAATATTTGTAAATTTTACAAATAGTTTTTTATTTTATGGTAAGGGTACCAAAGGACAGAGTATTACACACCGTGTGAAGACTTCTGTCTGGGCGCGCGAATACATCTACTGAACCCTGAGCAATGGTAGCACTGAAACCCTACGATGGGGAAGCGACAGACTAGGAAAAGGAGGAACCCCGAGGAAACTTTCCAAGCCATGTTTTTCGGAGCTTGACTACGCCGGGAATAGACCCCGCATGAAACTGTCGGGAAGGGAGCTCTTTAGCCACTACTCCAAATAGAGCGCCGGAAGTTTGATTGAAATCATATGAACACAAGTAGTTGCGAGAATCATACATTTCCAAAAAAAAAATTATATTTTGGTTCAAATCCACATATGAAAATAAAAATGAAACTGGTATTGAATGATAAGACTTTTTTATTGAGTAAAGATTTTCAGTATTTTAGAGGAATATTCTTCGAAGGGTTACCTGTGAAACAATGTAGTATTTATATGTTTACCAAATTTCACCAAAATATATAAACTAAGAAAGATGTTGATTATGCGTTGCAAAGGTATGAGACATGTCAGACAAAATCAGTTTTATGAAAGACGTTTGTTCCAGTTATCGCCAAAAGTGAGACTAGCAGGTGCAATATTACGCAAAATAAGAAAAACAACTATGGTTACCATCAACACAGAAACGATCTAACACACTCCCACATCACTACTAGACATAATACGATGTACGGCCAAACTGTCGACGCTGTAGACAATTTTTGTCACAGTATTTTAACTTCAAATCTGTCCGTCAAATAGTTTCGAAATACAGTTATTTTGAAAATTAAATGAATTCATACGACAAACTGCTATTCAGTCATCAACGGCTGCACCACACTAAACTGACAAAAAGTGGAAGCAGTTTAAATGATATCCGTAAAAGTATAGCACTTAATGGCTTGGAAACATTGGGGTTACAATATTACGGACAAACGCGTAATAAAACATTATTATTATTTTTCATATCGGAATTCATACGGTGACCATGTCATTTTATCTGTGGGAACCATGGTTTAATTTGTAATGCATGTTTCTATCTTTGTACCTATGAATTCGGCTTATATCTACCGGCATACGGTAGTTTGATTGATACTCTTTTAAGCAATTTGAGCTGGCCTATCTAATAAGGGTGGTAAATTTTACCACGTTTATACCAATGCATGTCTATTCGGTACAAATTTTTCAATCGATTTTAAACTAACTTCCCGATGATACAGAAGCTTGAAACATGACACATAACTCAGAACTGGATGAAAATGCAACGAACGAGGAAAATAATTGTAAAACAACAATTAATTAAATGAAACCATTAATTTTAATTTACCTCTTTTGTAAATAATGATTAATTATATATAACTGTTTGTATACTACTTTAAAGTATTTCCCGACATGACTGGCGTGAAACATTAAACGTTGCTTAGAACTATATTACAATGCAATTTAATACGATAAAAATTTTTTCAACAATATTTATTTCAATATTAAAAAAAAAACACATCCAAACTAAGTCCCGACGAGCCACGAGAATCGTAGGGAGCGAAAGTCAACAAAAGATGTATTTCACTGCAAATGATATGAGCTGTTGTGTGAGTTTCCCTAAGAACAGCTACTCCCTATACTGCATTATTTTATCTATTGCATGCAACCTAAGTTCTTCGTATTAAATCCTACACGTATGCTTACAGGAGGAATTATTTTATACTTTTTAATACATTTAAAACACGTGGCGCATTAATTAATTAATTTTAATTTACAGTGACGTTGTTTGAAATGTAGGTTTGCTTCGTAGATTTACAAACGTAATATGTGCTCGTTAAATAGTAATAAACACAGTTCGTTGCAACACATTTCGGAGCAGGTAGACAGGCCCCTTAGTGCTTAACTTATTAATTGCGTGAACCTCTTTAGTCAGTGACGACCACGTGACAAGTGTGCAGGAACTAGCGCATCCCATCAGTCCTCAGTCTATTGCTGGGGTAATTTCGTTAAGTAGAGTTGCCACCCTGCCGACTATTGTCGCCGCAATATATCAGCGTCGCCCGAGCAGGAGAGCGCATGACGTTGGCTGCACTGAAATATGACGCAGCAGTTGCGTAATTTACCGCGTCGTTTGATATACGGTGACAAAAGTTTGTTGTTTGGGGGGGGGGGTAGGGGAAACTGGCTCGGTCACACGCACCGTGTAGCGTGGTGTCGTCCCCCCGTGGTTCTCTGTAAACCTTCCCTTCCAGTCCTTCCCCCTTACCAACCCAACAAAACTACCCTCTGGCCGTACTCGACACTAACTGCCCCCATCTCATACCTACCTCAAATGTATTTGGCTTTGCCTTCATTTTCATATGTGACAGGAACGCAAAGGGCGTGCTCTCCGACAATCGCTTCCACTGCACGAAGAGAAGCTCATCATCACAAGCCTGTGCCTGTTTCTCAGTTCAAGTATCTAAACTCTCGTCACGGAAGAGAAAATAAAAATATGTCCTCTAAGACACAAGCAGAAACTTTCACATTTTGCATTAAGGACTTGGGCCCGAGTTTCTCGGCTTTCGAGAAAATTATTTTTTAAACTCCATATGAGAGTCGATATCGTAAAATTACTTCGTAACTTTGTTGCAAATTGGTTTTACTATGCAATGTAATGTTTCGAGACAAACTGTTTGATGAGTATAGCTAATTTATCAATTAAAAGGAAATTTCGTTAATTAGCCAATTAGCAACTATTTTGCAGTCTTCTGACTCAACAAAATTAAAGTATGCAGCTTAAATCAGTCATAACAAAGTTACGAAGCGATTTCACGATATCGGCTCCAATTTATGTTTTTTAAAAAATAATTGTCCTTAAATGCGAAGAAACTCGGGCCCATGCCCTTAACATCAGGGCCACGAAATTTTCTCCCGGTTTGTTTCAGAGCCTTGCGTGGACATTTGCAGCTCAGCTTCGTGGTTATTGGCCGGTGTGTCTTTGTGAAGTGGCGTCTCTCATTACACTGCACCAGTTAGAATGAGACTACTGCAACATCACATGTCTGTGATTTGCGGGTCGAATCCCATGACACGCGAGATTTAATACCTCCAATAAAATGAGAACTTCAACCGTGCACGTAAAAGGCTCTGAAGCAAATAGCGGCAAAATTATTTTCGTGAAGGGTTCATGACGTCAGCCCTGATTCGTAATTTTAGTTCGTATAGTGATATTAAAACTCGTGACTATATGAACACAATCAAAGGGCATGGGGGAGATAGCGGTAACCCACAATGCATCACAACTGAGTTATGCACATTTAAAAATAAGATACAATTTCGCAAAGACATTTATTTAAAATCACAATTGTTTATAAATTATGTTTTAAGTGTTTAAAAATAAAACCAGTGAAATAAATATATATGTATGACTATTTTATCGGCGTAGTAAGCTATGAAAGCGTGGCCTGTAATATAATAACTAGTGCACTGTTATATGGTCCCCCATTGTTGACTCTCTTATATCGAAATGTATGTTTGAGATTACCACCGTGTTCCTGCATAAAACTTAAATATTTCACAATTGTGTGTTACCGTTATCTGTCCCAATACCCTCCAACTATAAATCAATATTTTTATCGCCATATGAATAGAGAGATTGATTTTTCGTGTAAAAGAATTTGGCGCCAAATTCCTTCATCTTTAAGGGTGATTGAACCCTGTCATATCGGTTTTACGTTTTTTCTTATAAATCATGGAATAAACACATTGTTTTACTTTTTCCTTGCTGACAAGGCATGGTTTATTGTTTCATTCACTTTTTGGAATCCATATGGCAGTGTTTCTGTTAATTTTATGGGCTCTGTAGTCGCTCCCGTAAATAAAGCAATTTTTCCTTTTCAGCTGTTTCCCGTTGCAAAATAATGAACATATTATGGTCCCAGCAATTACAGAAAATTGATTAAGTTTGTATCTATGCCTTGTCGTGACAAAAATTTTTATGCATGGACTGGAACAGAAGTTATCGGGAAGAAACAGATAAATCCAAGGTGGTAGGGACCAATACACCTTAAGTAGTCTACATCAGCAGTTCTGCTTCATGGTCACTGATTGGGTGTTCGTAAATCTTGGTGGCTTGGAGATTTATCCGCTTATCACAGACGTGTGGTGTCGCAGTAACCTCACTTGCTCTAATTGGCTCAGTAAAATAAGTGACGACTCTACACAAAGACTCCCTGCCAATGCCATGAAGTACAGCTGCAGATGTGCACGTAAGGCACTGAAACATGTGCTACAAAATTATTTCAGCCATAAATAATGGCTCTAAATATGAAAATAGGAAGATGCATTAGCGCACAAGATCTGTTATATTAATAGTAACAAGTACGTAAGAGATGTTCTCCGTCACCTGTGCCGCCAATGTACAATGAAGAACTGATTGTCGTCCCTATATTTGTTTGCTGTTTGTCTCGGGGGTATGAGGATTGTGCTACGGTGAAGTGGTCCACAGACCATCGTAAGGAAGTTAAGAGTGGTGAGTGAACCATTTAGTCCTAACAAAATCTTAAATACTTACGACAATTCTGCTCGTGAGCCTAACACACACAATAGTCGACACAATTTACTGTACAAAAACTTCCTCAATTATTTAGGAAGTAATTAACCTAAACTTAGAATGGGACAGTTACCATACTTCCGCCTTGTACGTATACAAACTTAATACAGTTGTTACAATACAAGTCTGGTAACTTCAGCATATATTTGACTGTTTTGTAAAATAGTTTAGGAGATATACCATGGATGTCTAGGAAAAAATTCTACCATACATACTTCCTTAGATCTCCTATACGCACGCGTGACAAATTTATTAACTATTTTTAGAGTGTGATAGGCCTATACGTTCAAGGCCGACATTAAACTCTGGTTTACATTCCATGTACATGTTAATCCATATTTGGTTGTATGCCATCACTGAAAAAAATTATAGAAATGGTCAGTATCATATTATCTTGTATTATACCCAGCAGTATTTTTTGGTGCCCGCATTTTTAAAAAGTGATTCATTTTATAATTTTTTTAGTCAGCATGCCTTTTACAGTTGTAATAAAACATTTTGTAGCTACCACAAAGTACTTATTCCACGTATGCTTTCCTTTATTTCCTTTTCAATATTTAGATACATCTATTTTAAGTAGGAACGTAATAAATATAAAGTATTGTACACACACTCGTTTTATACGGAAAATAAATTTATCCAATATTTGACAGTTACTTGGTATCTTGGTACTTGAAATAACGGATACTAATGTGTTTCTTTTTTCAAATTCTAGCGAAGATGCTAATGTTGAATATCCTGTATAAAATTTCTCTTTTGAGGAATCTGAAATGTTAAGGTTACGTTTCTGTGAAGCTTGTAAGGCGCGGAGAAAATTTTACCCTAGCCGTCATGCCCTCTATTTTCAGAGGAGAGCCATGACAGATGATGTAATAATGCAAAAAGCGAAGAAATGTAAGGAAGAGGAAACTGAATAATCTACGGGAAACGTATATTTCGTTGTGTTGTCACATACGTCACCGGATATTTAATATTCTTTGACAAAATTTTGCTGCCAGAGCGGAATTTTGTGTTGCTTTTTTCTAGCATTTACTGATGTTGGTACGACTCAACCACTCAGATAAACTATTTTGTATTTGCTACATATAAAACTAGTCAAAATTTAATTCTGCGTATTTCTGCGCGTATGGTGTCCTCGCGTAAAATACTAGATAACATCAAATGATATAGTCAGAATAAAAAAATAATACAAACTAAATTGTGTGAAGGCCACTGACTTCGTGAAAAGATGTTTGTATTACTTTGTTTCAGAGTCTTACGTACAGATCTGCTGCAGCTATGATTTATGCTAAGCGATTGAATGTTTTAACTCTCACATGTCTTAGTGATCTACCAGCAAATCACAGACGTGTGGTGTCGCAATAACCACATTCTGATTGGTGCAGACATGTAAATTAGACAAATAAAAAAGCTGTGCGAAAATATTTTCGCGAAATGAATGGTCTCCAGTTACTCACAATTAAAGTAGACGTTGCAGTAAATTAAAATTTATGGGATATATTCCTACTCAAGGGAGTAATATTTCTGCACTTTAAACAATACATAGCTCACATATTGCTGCACTTATTGAGGAGTGTTTGTGGGAAACGGTATAGCTAAGCGCCAAATAGTAAGTTTTTCAGGAAATGGAAAAAACGAAAAAAAGCCTGTCACAAACAATAAAATTTGAATGCTGTGCTACACTTATTTACATGATTGTATGTGAGAAAAGAACTGTTACAGAAAATTTTTAGAGAAATGTTACTTCAAGTGGCACTTGTATCATTCCCCATGCCAACAGTTACAGAGTTACACCAAGTGCATTCTACGCGCGTTTTTTTTTTAGCTTAACAATGCATTATTGGCACCTGCATTACTTCCTATGGTATTAGCAACAGGACGTATATTTCTTCCACTGAAAAACCTCAAAATGTGATTTTCTGGCACTTATATCGTTTCTCACAAACACTCCTCAATTATTTCCTGCTGTGGCAACTGGAATCTAGTTTGCGACGTTGTTGGAGCAGAATTATTTTTGGGGAATTCAATGAAAAGTATCGATTTATTTTCTTGCAAGGAAACAGTCATTTTGATGTTCTTGACTGTGGTAAATTATTGTAGTGAACTTATCCCTTTCCAGCGTGAGGAATTAAAAACATTTCTGGAACCGTAATCTAGAAAGCTCAATAACTTCTTTCAAAATTATAATAATTTCTTTAGAACACGCGATGTTTTATGTTTCAAAACATGTCAAATACCTTGTTCTTCAAAATTGCACTAATTTGATTATTTGGGGCACTATATAATATTTTGAGAACCATCAGAAAGACTTTTGGTAATTTACATTCGTAATAAAGGCATCGGTGCATGATAGTTATTCCGTCACATGTAGGCCATTTTAAAATATGAAAAAATTGTGTGTTATTCGGAAACTAGACAACTGGGTGCCATAAAATTTGACTTGCATGCTTTATAACTTCGGCATTAGGCTATTGCATATTGTGATTTCTATATGAAAAATTTCAACCGTACTAGGTATATGGAAAGTACCAAATATCCTCATATAAATAACTGAAAAAAATTTTTTTTTGTCTTCTATGCTATATTCTACAGCAAATCAGTACAACGAATCTTGCAGGCAATGTCTCGATAACTAAGCAACAAATTCTTTCAATACTAACGTACCATGTTACAAAAAACTTTTTTTAGGTATATACGACAGTGGTTTAAGACCTAATATTTTTAATATTTTTGTGTCTACTTAAAATACAACCAATTTTAATAAACCATTATGTGTTTGCATACCTAATGCATACAATAATTATACACAGAAAAGACTATTACTAGAGACACGATTTAATGACGAAAATATTTTTACAACAATTTGTTTCAGTGTCTTATCTGCACATCTGCACATCTGCTTTATAGTCAGTGATTGGATATCTCACATGTCTTAGGCGTTTTACTGGCGAACTACAGACGTATGATGTCACAGTAGCCTTATTCTTATTGGCGCAGTAAAATAAGAGACATGCCTGAACAAAGACACGCTGCTAATAACCATGAAGCACAGCTACCGATGTGCACGTAAGACATTGAAACAAAGTGGCGCAAAAATTTTTTCGCAATAAAATCGTGGCTCTAACTACTATATACCAAACTGTTGTGTAAGACTACACAACTGAAAACTTTGTCATTTCACTGCCATGCCTTACCAATTTTATCACGAAGAAATGTTAGAGAAGACCAAGGGGACCACTGATGGCAAAGAAGTTAGTTTCAAAAATATATTTAAATTATTTAAATTCTATGTACAGTAATGTTTAGCTAATTTTGAGCAAACTTAATTTTCCTGAAACATTACCTGCAGTCATTAACCCCAGAAATATAAATACCTTATCCCCCACTTTGTAATATATTCCGTAATAATATACTGTCTTTATTATATATTTCGAAACTAAATGAACCGTTCATAGCCAAAATTCGACATTCAAGTATTGCTATTTTAGGTAATTTATTCCAACTAAATTTTAATGAAATAGGTTTTTTTTTAAAAATAAAATGTGCATTCTTATAAACTGTACGCAATATTTTACAATTTCTAAAAAAATCTGTTTACATATTTCAAAGAAAGTTTGCACGCTAACAGTATTTATCGTGAGCATAAAACATGTCAGTGCAGAGACTTATATATATATATATATATATATATATATATATATATATATATATATATATATATATATATATATATATATATATATATATATATATATATATATATATATATATATATATATATATATATATATATATATATACTTATATGATAACATCACATTAATTTTAAAATATTAACTATCGGAAGTCAGTTACCCAATTACCAACAAACTAGCATATCAGTAGTGCAATACTAGACCATTCTTATGACAAAATTTTTTGAGGTACAAGTTTAAAGATTATTGCTAGCTTGGAGGGAAAATGTTTAGGTGAATATGTCCCATCTACACAAAAATTTAAATTTATTCGACCAGAAATTGTTTAGTTACAGCTTAATATTTCATGTATATTGCTTGCAAATTACTTCATGTCAAAAGAGAGTCTTTGGTCGAATCATGGGTAAGACAAGTAAAGGGGAGGGCTACTGGGGTGGATGGCCTGAGCTCCTCTTGGGCAGTACATTAAGACCCAGTAAACTTTGCTCGCCACCATTGAAACGGCTGCGATCACCATCACGAACCTTCCGCAATAATAATTTTTTTTCCAGTTTGTTCCAATGCCTTACGCGCACGTCTGTAGCTCTACTTCATGGTTATTAGCAGTGTGTTTTTTAAATGATGTCTTTTATTTGACTGTATCACCTGTCCGTTATTTCTAGTAGAAACTCAAGACCTGAGAGAATTAAAATATCCTCTCACTGACTACGAAGCAGATCTGCATACGAACATAAGGTACTGAAACAAACTGCGGCAAAATTCTTTCCGCGAAGTTCGTGGCCAAAGAGATCATCTTAGAGCATGAGGAATGACTAAAATATTTCGGTGCTTTGTGGGGAAACGTAGGTCTGTACCTCTAGTGATATGTATCACCGAAATGAGGTTTCATAAAGTTACGATTGATCTCAGCCCTGTGAATATGGTCCGTGATGGCTAACCCACTTTGAGCTGTTGACATGTGAGGTGGTACCCACACAAACAATCGTGTTTTGGAGAGATCTGACAACTTTCTGGCTGGAGAGTTCTACAATTCTTGTCTGCTGAAAGTACATCCCTCCTATTATATCCACAGGTTCAGTTACAGAGGGCCAGCAACGTGAAGAAAATGAAGAGATTTTGGGGCAGCATTTAACATTTAGGTAAGGGGTGACACGATGTGAGTATGGACCACCGCCGAAATGAAGGGGCGGGGGAAATATGAGATCCTCAAGAAAACCGTGTTGACGGGAGGCATTGTCCGAAACGATTCCCACATCCGAAACTTGGGAATCGATTCCGGATCACCCTGGTATAATAAGAGTGCTCTAACTACTGCACAAACCGCGGCCACCGTCAACAACTTGCCGGTAAGATGTTGGAAAACTTTAACTGTTCACTTATGTAGTTTTGAATAAACAATATATAGTTACAGAGGAATTGGTCTTTTATTTTGGTCCCCCACCCACAGGAAAGTGATTGGTGAATCCAGTCTTAGGACGAGCAACACCTAGGCGCCTCGAATAGACTTGGGTTGGTACAGGACTATGTCGCTTCACCAAGACGTAGACACGCGAAGAGATGCTGTACTTGCGGACTAGAAACATCGCGCATAAGTATTTATTGTACTAGTCTCAAAAGTGAGAACTACACCTCCTGATACATAACGGTCTTTGCGCGGAACGATATTGTGACACTGAAGGTCGTTTCACTTTTCCTTCGACCGGCAAACCGAGTTAGTCCATTCTTAAATACCATAAAACTCAATTACAATGTGTTTGTTTTGGAACAACTCACCAACCGAAATTCTAATTGAGACAGTATACTTATTAACAGATTCGTAGCTTCGCGTGATAGAATGTTACAACTTCCACCAAGAGAGGTTTATCCGTCGACAAGTGAGCTGGCGTAGTGTAAAAACAAACTGTTAAAAAACTTAATAAAGAGAACGGGAAGTTATACCATACACAATATTGGACAATTATCATACATCAGTTTGCAAATAGAGCAAATTTTCAGCGTGTCTGGTAAAACTTGCATACACTTAACTGTTTTCTTAAGGACGCTGCCTACCTTGAACCCACGGCGGAACAAGCATAGGATTTGTAATAGGCACAGCCCAATACACATTAAATTCACATATTGAAGGGATAACTGGTGTAAATATCATTAAAGACTGGCCGGGAATTTGAAACAAAGCTCCTGATTGGCTGGAGCGAGCCGCGTCAGAAATCGCCGTTTGGCGTGGGTGCCGGCAGCGTTGCAGGGGAGAGACCAGCCTGGGACTCAGCCGCGGACGGACGCGTGTGTCAGTGTCCCGCGGGTCCGTGTCTCGGTAGGCTACCAGAAGTGCGTTACCAAAAGTCTTTACTACACGTTTAATTGTCGGGCAAAGGCGATTAGACATCAGCCGCTTTGATCACAATCCGTAGGTCGAGAAGCCAGTAATGTGGCCTGAGTGCAGTGCGGGAGGTCGTTGTTAGATTCCTGCCGCGAATAAGGGCGTTTACGACCGTGTGGTGTGAGGTGTCGTATAAAATGAATATCACTCGTTTCACTTAGTAGTTTAAACCTATATTGATTCTCGAAAAATAAGTGTTGAGTGATTGGTCACTTACTGACATTGACTCGTGTTCTTGAGTAAATTAAAACCGCTGGGCTAGTCGAGGCAATTTGGTCAAAACCTACATGAACTGATTAATTAATAAATATATAGTAACTGCTCTCCAACGTGCAGGGACAGGTACAGGTTTTACAGGTTAAAAGATTTTCCACCGGCTCAGCAACAGTTGAAGTTACATACATACCACCACTGACTTTTTTGTTCGTCTCGGTGCCACGTTATAAGCAGTTTTTTTTTTAAAAACCCTGAAAATCGTGGGCAAAGAATCATGTTTACACACAAAACACACGAAAAAGACTATTCATAATTTATTTTTTGCAAATTTATTTACGTAGCAATATTCTCCTTTACTTGGCGTAATATATATATAAAAAAAAAAAGGTGACCGAGTGCCATTGAAAATAATTTAACATGTAAAACACTATTCTTTCTCCACCATGGCTCCGAGGTAGGCAGCGCCCTTAAAATGTATACGATCGCTACTACTGACGTATGAAAATAACATTATATCATACCTTTCTTTATAAACAGTCATATACATCGATGTTGTAAATATACAAAATAATTTCTAACAGTGCACTTTTTAGTGCCACACAGTTACTCGCACAGATTCACAACTACGTGTATCAGCTCGTCATGTAAGGCACATTTCCCGGATTATTGAAAGCCGTAGATCTAGTAACAAGTAGAGAAAAATATTTCGCGAGTCCAGAGACCTGAATTCACTGTACTATGCATGAGATTACTACGTGTTTGTTGCAATGGAAGTTTACGAGAAGAACAAATAACGGTTTGTGGATATACGCCATCTCTAATATTTTTGTTGACCAATCTTGTGCTGAATTGCATTGTACAAAAAACAAACAAAAAATATCAATCCCAGAGAAATTCGGTCAGTTTTTTGTATTTGACAATACTTAACCGCAAGAATTCTAAAGATATAATTCAGTAAATTGTGACAATACGCAGACACAAAAGATGAACATACAGAAAACCAAATTCCCGATACACTATAAAACATTTTGTAAAATTTACAAGAATATTCTTTGTACTTTTACAAGTCCTTGTAAAAGTACAAAGAATATCCTTGTAAAATCATTAGTTTATGAAGTTACAAAGGTAATCTTTGTAATTCCACCAAGGAATTCCTTGTACCTATACCGACAGTTCCTGCACTGTAAATTATTTTGTAAAATATGACAAGGCACTTCTTCGTAGTTATACAAACTTTTTTAAATGTTGAAAATATTCCTTGTAAAATTATTAGTTTATAATGTTAAAAGGATTTTGTTTGCAAAAAACTTAGAAAAAAATGTGTAGCCTACAAAAACCGTAAGTTCGCCGGAAATTACTTATGCAAACATGACACCCTCTGAAAAGTATTTTTCTGAAATAAAGTGAATATTTTTATTATTTTCGTGCTTTAAAAGGAAGAATTATTAGTGAACTTTACATTGAATGTATAGAAATAAATAAAGGATGGGCGATACGTAAGTCACAGTAGTTTGAGCCTGGAGCGTTTTCGGGAAACCATGGAAAACCGAAATCAGTATGGCCGAAGCCGGGGATCTAACCCGGAACTTCCCGAATGCGTGTCCAACGTGTTACCGGAGACCACATGAAGATCCTTGTCTTCGAGACCCCAGTGGAAACGACGGAGAATCTCGTGGCACTCTTCGTAGCAGCCGGCAAAATGATCAGAACGAACGCAAACATGTTCCAGAGTGCATGATGGTCCATGTTGTTGTGTTGCAGTATTCGTGTAAATGAAGGTAGACGGGCATTTCAACACTTGCTGCTGTTGTATTTAACATCTAGCTATTACCCGTGAATTGTTCGTGATGTTTTCAATGTGATGCCTCTCTGAGTCGTGCAAGAGTTCAATCTAAGTACAGCACTCAAAATAAACTTAAAAATTCGTAAATGTTAGTATTTCTCTTTTTCGCATTATTTCATTAACTTAAAATAAAAAAAATGAATGATCAAATTCAATATCAGCGATCTGATAAATTGAGGATTTTTTATTTCATAAAAAGTATTGAAAAAAATTATAAGATTAATTAATGAACGTATTAGAAACGTTTTTAAAAGAAACGATTTTTACAAAAGTTTTTTGGGTACACCGTTTTGCCCCCCTTACCTCGTTTTTCACTCCCCTATTTATAGATTTTGTCATGAACCTACGCGGGCGCACGCACAGAAATTTAGTAAAGTTTTATCTCGCAATCGGCTATATGGTATACGTTACAAATATATAGACACACGCACAGTATTAGATATATATGTACGGATGTCCAGAAACAAACGCCTAATAGCCAAGTGAATCCTGGACTAAAATGGAGACGAAAATGTTACCGGCAAAATTTTGTATGACGACTTTTTATTTTCACAATATGGCAACATTGCGCTGTACATACTCCCTTCTTGCGCTACACACAGATATCTTACTTATCTTACTACTACTATTCTGACCTGCGTATTATTGGTGCATGTTAAAATTCTGAGCAGTCCAAGCAAGATGCTATGTTTGTTTGACTTAAAATACATGAAAAATACCTGATCGTGGAGCGCAAGAGGGGACTATCTTCGTGCAGTGTTGCCACATTGCGCACATAAAATGTCGTCACACAACACTTTGCCACTAACATTTTCGTCTCTAATTTAGCCCAGGATTCGCTTGGTGTGCTTATTAGGCGTTTCTGGACATGGTGTATGTATGTACATATACAGAGTTGGCAAAAACCAGTTTTAAGTCCAATTCACCTGTATTTTTTTTTTTTTTTTTTAGATATTTTCATTAACAACCTGAAAAATAACCCAGAAAAAAGTGGTTTTTTTTCGGGTTGATTGGGAATTTTTATTTATTATTTTTTTTTAGAAAAATGAGAATTATTTCATGATGTAGTTATAACATATGCTGTATTAATCTAATATGCTCACTACTTGCAATTTTATAAACTATTTTAGATGTTTAATATTTTGTGAGAATTTACTTTTTTGTTCTTTTGTTATTTCTTGTGGTTCAGGTTAAGAGAAATGTCTGTCCGTGTTAGTCTTTCCCCCTCCCTCTCGCCAAGCCAAAAAAAATTAAGAACAAGAGTGGAACATAGTGATTGTCAAGCAATGTTATGACAATTAAAACTTAGAGAAAATTAATAACCAAAACAAATTTGAAGGTTACGTTTACAAAACATTTTGTTTAGGCACTTGTGTAGGTACGTACTACAACATAACTTATTCTTACAAAAATGCACAATGAAAGAATAAAAACATTTTAAGAAACTGAAACAAAATAAAAACACATTTATCAGTTTTTGATTTAGGAGGAAAACGCTGCTATAACAAATACATTAACAACGCATTCCAATGACTGCACTCGACTGAACTCGGCGTGCATTGAGCGAGTGTTACGTGTTTTTTTCTGTTACTAACTTGTCTTCCAAGTTCTGCTTCAGTTGAACATATTTTTTTAAACTTTTGGTCACGTTTGGTCCAAAAACCGAAACAAATTGGGAGTTGAAAGGGCAGGGAAACTTGCGCTAGCGTTCAAGTATCTAAATAAAAATTATTGTGATTAATGGTAAATAATTGTATTTGATACTCCTGCCTGTATATAATCCTTTGTAGAGATATAAAGGCTGAGTGTGTAAATTTTATTAGTAAAGCAGTTTTTCTTTACTTCATGCGTAAATTAAATGTTTCTTTACTTGAATACAAACCAGACAGACAACTACCTTCATTTGTCTACTTGTACATTTGCACATATTAAAAATAAAATACTGCGCATGTTATATAAGTGAATAAAATAGATTTTTAAAGTGGTTTATTCGTAAAATTTTTCGAGTAAGATTTATTTCTCGGAAAATCCCACTGGGGACAACCGAGTTGGGTCCAATTGAGCCAGTTCTGTGTGTTTGTGTGTGTGTGTGTGTATATATATATATATATATATATATATATATATATATATATATATATATATATATATATATATATTAATGGGTTGCAATTAAGGAGTGATTCAAGTGACTGCTGGCAAAGTACATGTAATTATTAAAAAACTACTTAGTAAACTGATTTTTTGCAGTTGCAGTAACAATGAAGTCTTCGTGCACCAGACAGTCTCTTTACTGCGTGTTTATATCGCATCAGGACGCTAAATAACATTTAATATTAAAAAAGTAAGGGACGATATCGACAAACTATATTTGAAACATATTGCATCGATTGTTGTTCAACAATGCAGTGTTCGCACCTTAGTTGTGAAGTATAAAGTATGTAGTTTGCGTAATGTTCTCACACGTACCTACCAGGGGCACTCACGTTCTGATTCTAATATTATTCTCACACATGTCTCCAAGACGGTTAAAATAAGAGCATTAAGACAGAACGATGTTTCTGTCCATTTTGATTTGCAAAGTCTTAAATCATCATCACATAAAATGCAAAATCTTTCTGTCACAATGCTTACCTTTAACGAAGACTGACGTATCCGATTTTCTATAGAATGAGCGACCAAGTGTGCGATGTTGTAGCATTTTCGTTATTCTAAACTAAACTTCACTAATAAAATCATTTTTATTAAAACGCTTATTAAAACATTTTTATAATAGCATAAGGTAGGTTAATATATTTAAGAGGTAAAAAAAGTGTGTATGTGTATATACATCTAATTCTTTCGTAAGGAATTAACTGCCGGAGTTCGTTTCATATAATATGCACGAGTATGTGTGTGTGTATATATATATATATATATATATATATATATATATATATATATATATATATATATATATATATATATATATATATATGCCTGTATTTTTTTTCGTAAAGAACCATATGCTGGAGCTCGTAATATAAATTAACAAATACGCGTATCGATTGAATGTTCTTAACTCTTTGGGCCGATTTCACAAAACTATTTTAAAAGTACTGCTAACGTAAGTTATGTACCACATGTTAAATGATAAATTTGATTCGTTTCACCCATGTATGTTAGTGTAATGTTAACTTGCATGGCTGTTAAACAGAAAATAGCATGCCATGTCTGATACCTGACTTTTAGAACACACCTCACCCATTGTAGTGATATTATAACACAAACAACTAATTGTCCATGCATTTGTGGTAGGCGGGGAAATCAGTTGTAATGGAGGCAAAACAGAAATGTTTACATGGTACAAATTTTAATGCCTAGAGAAGAAAATAAATACGAAACATGTTGAAAAGTAGAAAGAAATAATTTTTTGGCTGATTGACAATTTAAGTCACAGCTCTAACTGTGAAATGCAATGTGTGGGTATCTCACATTATGTATGGAAGCACTAAGAAGGGATTTCTGTAAAGTCGATCTCTACGGGATTGAAAGAAAGAGTTTATTTATCTGCCTATCCATAGTGGGTTAAAAGAGGCAAAATGTGTTCAGTTCATTAAAATGTATAATTTATTCTGTTGTCACCACATCTCTCGTCAGAACAGTCATGTTATGTAGCAGTGCTGTAGCAACAATGATAGCCAGTGACTTCTGTATGTTAGTTCTTATTCCATGCAATTGACCACCCAGGAAAGTGCCTTTTCAAAACTCCATATGTTCTTTCTATAAAGTTCCTTGTCCTGACACGTATAAGTTAAATGAGATATGTTTACACGCTGTCCAAGCTGTAATAAAAAGTAAGCTCAGCAGTGAGGAACATTAATTATCTTGACTTTAATTCTGCTATTGCAGACGCAACCTTATGAACTTTCCTACACAAAAAAAAACATTTTCATACACCATACATGCCAATCAGAACTAATTGGAAGGACCCTGTAGCAGAAAACTGCATTGCAAGTAGTAATTGCTACAGAGAAGTGTGAAGTCTGTTCCAGTTAGTTGTATGATTTAACGTAGCTATATTTCATATAGCAAGTAATCAATCTATCTTCCTCAACATTAAGATAATCGAGGTGAAACAGATGTGGGCTCCGCCTATTGGCAGCCATTATGAGCTCTAGGCTAATGTTAAGATGTTTAACCGTCCATCTCTAGGCTAATCAATATAGCACAGCACTTAACAACACGATAACCGAGCTTGGTGAAACATTTCACGTGTTAAATCTTCTGTGTTTCTCTTTAACAAACGTTAAAAGTTTAACATAGGTTGGTGAAACTTGGGCTTAGTGTCTGGAGGTTGTAACAGCATGTCACAGACGTGTGACGTGTGGTCTCGCAATAACCTTATTCCGATTGGCACAGTCAAATGAGATTCGTCTCTGCAACTCTGTACAAAGACAAGCAACCAATAAGCATGAAGCAGAGGTACAAGAGTCCGAGAAAGCTATTGAAACAAGTTGCTGCAAACATTTTTCAGCGTAATTATGGTGCCCTTACTTATGCGCCCTAAGCCAAATACGACAGAATATCTTTACGAATGTTGAATACGAACGCTCAGATTGCCAAATCGTATTTTGAATTTCCTTAGTGTTATCGGAAAGCTAGCTCGAACTGTCCCATGTCTGAACTCCAATGTGTACGCATGCAAATATAGCTGATTTATTTTGATTGTCTCCGTTCCTTGTTAATAGCTCAAAAACTGGTTTTGTATTAAACTGGTGGACTTTTGCGGGTTCACTACGTGTAGGCAGGTCTCCAAGAGTATATGTGTACTGTAGCAGACACCTAGAGTAGAATAGCTGCTCGCTAACACAGTGATAACACATGAATCGGCCTGCTTTTCGTTGTTTCATTATTATTGGTGCAACACTCTACCGGAAGTGTTAATTAAGTCACAGAATATTTAGGCATACAGAAGTGAAATAGCCAAAGAATGGCGAACTCAGTCACACACGCCAGCAAAATTGCTTCCCTGGCCAGCCAACAACATGGCGAAAACACATACTGTCAATCAGCGTAAGGCAGCTGCTCTGCTAGCCGGCAGCCAGGCCAATCGGAAACCTCTAGTAACATGCAGGAGCCAAACATACACGGGGCTGGTATCAACAACTTCCAGCAGCCAATAAGCAGCGAAGTTCGCCTATATCAAATTAACCGTCATTTCGCGTCTGTATTTCTATTTAGTCTGTAATTAAGTCAAGGTTCAATTCAGGAAGCGATACGAGTTTACACTTGTTTGAATTGTAGCTTGTGCCCAAAAAGAAAACGTTACTTTTTCAAGTCCGTAATTATTGGTTTGAATCTTTTTCATTAAATCTGGCAACAAATGTTTATTTTTTTTTTTTGCTATGAAGTTATCATATGATAAAATGTTTGCATTTAATATTTTTGGGTTTAATTCAGAAAAAAAGAAACTTATTTTAATTATTTGCATGCTGTGCAAAACAAGGTTATTTATAAACACTGTGGATGTTGATATAGTATTTATTCTAAATTGCTATTTATAAAAATAACGTGAATAGTTATATGGACGAAAAGGCATTTTTCTGAATATTTTGGTGCGTAATAAAGAAACTGTATAATGTGATGCTAATTCAAACCAAGCATGCTTGAATGTCTGAAGACGGCAGACATAACGCTGAATTATGAACAATCGAGTAGGACTGCTCCTGTATTGCGTACGTGTTTCGGTCAACTGGCACCGCTAGGCACGACAGCCAAGGGATCACTGTCTCTGGGAAATTCCAAATCATTTCCTATCCACTCCCTTCCAAGGGTGGCGAAGGAACCGTACTTAGACCTAGAATTACCGCATCCCCCGCTTGTCCCTTCTGCCCCTCAAATAACCACCACCCGAAGGCCAAAGTATAACAACCCTTTGGTGAATAAATCAAGCAAATAATCATGACAAGACACGCTACGGCGACCCTTGTACTTCCCCGACGACAAAACTTCCCGGTCACACAACACTTTTCCTTTGAGACATAAACAACTGGTTTACGAAGACGCTACTTATACTGTCGCGTGCTCTTTAATTGCGATTCGCACGAGCCATGTCTGAGTTAAAATATCTTGCTTTGATTTGATTACAATATTACGGCCAAGAAAACTTAAAAAAAAAAAAATAATAACAATTCAATAATTTACATAACTGTTTAAAATTGAATCAAACAAAACATGATTCAGCATTCAAATTCTTCAGTGTTGTATACAACTTTAGATTTGCACATGTGTGGGGAAGTATTTAATCAAAGCAACTTATTTACTTAATATATGACAAAACATTTTTTTCGTAAATTAAAATTAACCGTATAACAAGCTTAGTTGACATTTGAAGCAAGTGGTTTAAGTAGCGAATGCACTTATTTAATACTGATGCACGTCTCTTATTTTATTAGATTAATTAATTTGGACTTTATTAAGGTAATAACCTGTACGGCATGTTGCAAAATAATCTACACTTAAGTCATGTAACTTATCCAAATTTCGTTTGTCCTATCAAGATTGTTAACGAGTCTGAATACAAGACGAAAGGTTAACAAGATAGAAGAATTAAGATTGAATGACTTAGCAATCTTGTGCCCCAAAATTACTCAGTTTCTGCAAATATAGTTTTAAATCTTGAAAGACTGGCAGATACTGTAAAACCTCAAAAGTCATGCCTTGAAAGTTATTTATATTACGTAGCCTATTTTTGTCAATGCAAAATATTACCCAACATAAAAAATCATTACACATTCGTGTAGCAGCTTTACGATACCTGCTCCTTTTTAGGATTTAAAATACAACCCTCGCAGAAACAGGATTTAATTGAAACACTTTTCCTTAATGCCGTGATGACTCTCATTGGGTTGAATATTACACCGCAAACAAAATATTGAATAAAATATTGCTGCGAGGCGCAATAATCGTGCGAGCAGCATAACTAGAGACGGCCAGCGACAGGAGTCAAGGACAGAGCCGCGCGCTACGCCGTCCGCATTTCCATACGCGTTTGACACAGCAGCCAGCTTCACGCTTATCTTAAGCTTTGTAAACACTCGGATAACATTAACTATTACGGCCTGGAGAATTCGTCTACCTGCTCACTGTTATCTACATTAGCTTTAATCCTGATGCGGCATGTTTCTCGTAACTCCGAGACAGAGAGTCACCGCGACTGGACTGTCTCTGCACTACAGGCTGACAGAGATTTTTCTGAGAGGCATCGTGTAAGCATCTGAATCGGGGTGACAGTGATGCGTTGTGGGCAGTACTCAAGACCATTCGGCGATATTGTGTGCTGCGAGGAGTAGTGTCAACGAAGGTATGCTGCGACTTCAATAGGACCACCGGGGTTCTCCGAGTTAGGACATTAAGTACACCATTTGTGAGTGTTTAGAGAGTCGTTTAATAAACGGAGTGCTTGTATACCGGACTGAGACTTTGTTGTTTTAAATTTAAAACAGTTATGTATATCATACTTCTTAGTTTTGTTTGCCATTAACTTATGACATACTCGAGACTTTAACAGAGATATTTATTAAGTAGTGATTTATAGTGGCATTCAAGAATTTTATTATAGATAGTTGTAAATATATTTATTTAATCAGAGACCTCAATTCCTTGGTTTCCTTGGCCTGCTTGTAGAAATGGGACAAGGAGTGGGAAAGAGGCACTTAAGTAAACTAAAATAAGTTAATTAAAATTTTTAAAATTAGGGATATAACTTGTAAAATTTTTTTAGCTGACTAATAGTAGGTAAATAGTATATGCTTACTAAAAATGGCTAGTTAGTCGGAAGGATTGCGAGCCCTGATGGAGGTACCGAGCAGCCAAATAGCAAATGTAACTAGTAAAATAGTAGTGTAAATAAAATAGACAGTGTTAATGAAAATATAGACAGAAAAATTGGACTGTATTAATGAAAATGTACACAATAAAATAGGCAGTGACAACAGAAATATTGACACTGTTGATGAAAATGTAGACAGGGAAATATACTGTAACGATCGGAAAATTGACACTGTTGATGAGAGTGTAGACAATAATATAGAACGAACCAGTGAGCTGGTGCATACAATAATAAGAGTACGTGTACAAGAATTCTGTAAGTGTATCTCAAATGCTGAATCTGAAAATTGGCAGTGTCATCGAGTTGGTGGACCATAAAATTGACAGTGTTCATGGGAATGCCGAGAATAAATTCTGAAATATGAAAGACAGTCTGCAAAAAGGGATGAGTGTATAAAGAACGGAATGGGAAGAATTTCTACAGCGGCAGGCGGGTGGTCAGCTGTCGACATGTAAGGATGGCAACCCGAAAAAGACAAAGCCAGAGCCGAGACACGAGGGTAGCCACGAAAAATAACTCGCTGCATTAAAATCGGTGGCTGGAGTGTCACAGCACATGAATGCAGCTAGGGTTGCCATTATTTGTGGATGAAAAAGGGAATAAACGGTCAAAACTGCCCCATACGGTAGCCAAACTCCATGGTGTGAATATCAGCACCAACATGAGACTGTCGTTACCTTGTACGGCTGGACCGAAGAGAAGCGTACCTACTACCCGGCAGCAGTGTTGAGAGGCCCTGCACTCAGTATACTCCAATCTCTGTCTGAATGACATCACCTGGAGTATTCTACATTAGTTTCTACTCTGGAGCTGCACTTTGGGAACTGCTTCTTGCGACACACTCACAATGCCCAACTTAAAACTCGATGCCAGACATCTAGGGAGTCATTGTGAGGAACATTTGCTAGAAATTGTGAGGCTGTTTTCTGTCACTCAACGGATGTCCAGAGGAGACGCGACATATGATTGCTATTTGCTTCTTTGTTAGTGGCATTGCTGACATAGAGGTGTGGTAAGCAATGCGCCTGGCAGCATCTCATACCATGCAAGATGCTCTAGCTCGTACACTGGAAGTTTAGTCGGTATGGCAGGTGACAGAAAATGCGAGCGGTGCGACTAGCAGCCCTAAAAAGCGATGAGGAGTGAAAAACTATCGAGAATAACTTGAAGGAAATTAAAACTGCAATGTATGTCATTTCCAGCATAGTTGGTGCTTTGGAGCATCACTCTCAACTAAACGTGACCAGAGTGCAGTGAGCATTGACGACCAAGACACCCAAGAGCCCAATGACAACAATATAAGTGAAGGGACCTGGACCAAAATACAGGCGAGACTAACCAATCTGCTCAAAATTCGATAACCATGTAAACATCGGTCTCTATTGGTGAAGTTCGATGTTTGCTGGAAGTAAGTCGCCACAATTCCTTCAAGTATTTACAGTGAAACAGTAACATGATGAATTTGCTGGTGGAAGGCAGCCTGGATGATGTAATCTGTCAAATGTTCGTAGGTACAGCGTCAAACATTACTGTAGTCAAGCCGGACATTGAAGGCCTTTTCTCCCAGCAATCACACGATCGAAATACTGGACAGTGCCTTTTAACAGCAGTAACCAGTATGATCACACGAGTATAAAGTAGGTAAAGTGAACTGCTAAAGTTGGGTTATCTCTAGTTTGAACATAAAATATATATAGCAGAAATTGCAGATACATGTTATTGCATCTGTGCATACTGCGAAAACTAGAATGCTGTATTGACAGTCGACTTAGGGTCCTGAGAGTATATGAGAAAGATATAGTAATGATACAACGACCAGAATTATCCTCACCAGTCAGCTATCCAGTAGTTTGTTGTCAGACCACTCTTCTGCAAGCCTCAAGTGAAATTGTGATACAATGGTGCTGTTAGGTAAATATGTGTGGCTCTTAGGGTTAATTGAGCGTATGAAAAGATGGTGTAACATTCCTGATGAAGTACTTGTGGCAAGGACTTGAGTTTCAGCAAGCTTTGGCTAAACAACCTGTTACACTGATAAACTTGACTGATAAGACAATCTTGAGGAGTGGGCCATAATTCATTCCTGTAAACAGGTATCCCAGAAAACCATATCTGGGCCTAAGGTCTTAAGAGAGGATCATGTTAAGCATGCTTTGCCAGAACAACATACAGAACCCCTGGAGAAGATTAGAGAAAACCTGGAATGGAGACAAGAGAAGGCTGTTGCGGAGTTCTTGTTGAAGTACTAAAATTATTTTTCATATGGTTCACATGATATTGGTAGAACTTCTGTCTCATGCCACAATTTCGATATAAGAGATGCGAGACCTATCAAGCAATGCTGTGGTGGTCTGCTTCTTGAGGAGGTTGGTGGCATTCGGAAGGAAATGAAGGATCTAAATGTAACAGAACCATTAATCAATTGTTATCTCCCATTGCTTTGGTTAAAAGAAAGATGGCCCAACAAGATTTTGTGTCGATTATTACCAGCTTAAGTTGACCATGAAAAAAAAACCCACTTCATTGGATATTTGACACATTATACAGCATTGCTGTGTCCCAATGGTTCTCAACTTTAGTCATGGAAATTGGTTGCTGGCAATGTGAAGTGCCCTAGAAAATATAGGGAGTACTGCCTTTTCGGTACAAGGAAAAGAGACTTGACAATCCAAGGTCAGGCCTTTTGGATTTTGCAATGTAATTGCGACATTCGTATGACTAATGGAAATGGTACTACCTTTAGATATTTGTCAAATTTACTTAAATTACATTATGTTCACAAGGGGAAGACATACGAAGAATACTTGACATGACTTGATTAGATATTTCAACTAGCAGCTAATTTAAAGCTAGTTCCCAAAAATATAATCTCTTGCAAAGAAAAGTGAGTTGCGTGGGACATGTAGGGTCAACCGAAGGGACATATACATCCCGAGAAGACGAAAGCAATCAGAGACTAGTCACAGACAAAAAATTGGCTCAAAAAAAGTTTCCTGGGGTTGTGTGCATACTATCAGCGTTTTGTGCATAAGGTTGCAACCCCTGTAAAAGCCATTATATGAGTTGACTGAGACGAATGGAAATTCGTCTGGACCTTGAATGTTAATTTTCGTTTAGAAATTCAAAGGGAAATACTAGTTTCCCTTCCTGTCCTAGGCTATCCTAGCAATGAAAGGAGTTCGTTTTAAACACAGATGCAAGCGATGTCGAGACTGATGCTGTGTTGTCATAGACCCAGGATGGGAAAGAAAGGCAATAAGAAGATTTCAGCAAAATATTACACATTCATTATTAAATAAATTACTGTGTAACTCACAGTGAAATTTGGCGACGATTAAGGCCATTACAAATTATCACTATTACTTATACATAGGGACCCATGTTTTTCGCGAAAAGAATTTTGCCCCAATTTGTTTGAGTGCCTTACATGCACACCTGCAGTTCTGCTAAATAGTTATTGGCAGCGTGTATCTATGTGAAGAGCCGTATCTCATTTGACTGAGCCAATAACTGTGGCGGCCCGAACTTGTATGTTCGTGCGCCACATGCTACCAAACTTTGTACGGTGGCCCGCGCGCCACCAGTTGCCAACCTGAGTTGTGTGCGTGTATCAGAATGGTGGTAGACCTGGGCTCAAGTTCAACTGTTTGGGGTGACATAACCGCCGGTGGCGAGTCCAGCAAGTGCTGCCCTCTCGGCATTGTGGCTTGCTGGGCGAACTACTTAGAGAGAGAGTCGTTCTGCGGTTTGAGACGAGTACGGTCGAGCCAGGAGTAGCTGGCAATGTTTGTTCGTGCCCGGTAAAATGTCACGGAGTTGCAGTGTTCGGAATGATTAACAAGGTATTTGTGCGTAAATGCTTTTTCAATGCTGAGGTAGTGAGAGTATGCCTCAGTTGCTGTTGTTGCGACGCAGTTAACCGGCGAGTTGGTGCTCATTTAACTTTCACTTTTACTGTCAACTGCGAGTTGGTGCTCGTTGTTTGTCATGTGCCGAGGAAGCGGAGTTTACTCTCAACTAGATTTACGGTATCCAGTGCTTGGTAAAGTGAATTCCGGAAGTGTGTGAAGCGGTTAAAAAATTTTTGTGAAAAAAGGAAAAGGCTGGTACCGGGCCGGCAATTCGACTCGTCAAGTGCGGCAACGCAGGGTGAAGTACCATACTTGCTGTCAACCGATTTGTGCAAACAGGTTGCTCACTATTTATTCACGTCTATTGCTGTGACACGAGATATGTACGTTTTCACAATATAGTTTCCGGTGCATGGATTAGATACCAGTTGAATTTGAGTGCTGGGAATACCGACACTAGCTGTAACGAATCCCTGGTTAACAAATTGAATTTACCACTATGGTACAGTCATGCAGGTAATGTCCGGATTAGGCATTAGTCAAGGCAAAATGTGGGTAAAGTGTAAATACACTTCAGTATCAATGGACTGGTAGCGACTGTTTTATCATGGCATTATTCCACTACTGATATAAATTATATAAACTGGTTAAATCAATAGGAGTGTTAAGAGAACTGTTCCGCAAAACGCTATTGACGTTTATAGATGTAATGTATATAGAATATTGTTTACGCATGATGATTTCTAGGGGCATGTACAGTAATATTTTATAAGCGTTAATATATGTGCCATGAATGGCATGATGTAATTTGGAATGTTGTTGATGCATGATGCACGTACAGTCATATTTCATAAGCGCTAATATATATGTGCCATGATGTATTGTTCATGCATGATGATTTCGAACATAATATATTGAGAAATGTTCAGAAGAGTGTTGTGCAATTATTTATTGTATAGTGAAGTGCCCCTATTGACTTTGACTTTGAAGCCACTACATATTTTTTTTGGCACAAATTAATGCTTTACACCTTATTGCAAATTGCCCCTATACCTTTTTTATGAATTGTGGCTTGCTCGTGCTGGTTTGCAGCAAAAGTAAGCTACAATTTTAACTGCGCCTCTCTGCTTATAGGGTGTTCCATAATTTGTAGTTGGATGTATTTTGGTTAGTTTAAGTTGCATGATACTTTACACGGGTCTGTCTGGGTAATGTTTGGAGGTTATCTCATGCACGCATAGCAGCTGGTTTAGCTGTAGTTTGAGTTGCTCATTGTAGTATTTATAGATTCTTATATCTATTGATTTGTGTTTGACTTTTGTAGCACACAAATTGTGTGCCATCCTTTGCATGACAGATTGTTATTTCAGGTTGGCAATATAACAAGTTGGTTGTACAATTTAGACATAGCGGGCCTACTTGAAAACCTTAAGGCAGCCAAGGTCTCCTGGACTGAGACAGAGGGTATCGAATCATTAAGGAAAAAGCATGTAACTGTAGTACAGAAGGACAAGGCTACTCTTGAAGCCCTTTCTGTGGAGCAGGGTGCTAGGTCAGGGGACACAACAGTTCCTTCTATTAAGAAAAATCTAATTATTACAGCACTTAAGGAAATTCCTCAATTAACGTCCTTTGATACCCATTGCCTATTTAAATTTATTAAAGCTGTTGACCGGTTAAGGAGAAGTAATCTATTGGTCGGAGATTATGAGATTTTGCAGGCCTTGATCCCACATTGTTCAGGTGTAGCATTAGAGGTGCTTCTGGAATCAATAGAACAAGGTATCACTTGGGAGAAACACAAAGAGAGATTATGGCAGGTGTGTTGTCCAAAAAGGGTTCTGCAAGATTTAATTAAGGAAAAGGTTTTGATTCCAAGGTAGAGAGGAAAAGGTTAGTGAATTTATTCAGGATCTAATTGCTGCTAGTAATGCGTTGCGGGTCTCTTTGGGGGATGATGATTTAATTGAACTTGTGTTGGAAAATTTAGACCCTCATGTTAGGCAGCAATGCTCCTTTATGTCCAAGCCAAAAAATTTAACTGAACTTAAGAAGTGGGGCATAGAGGTTGACAATTTGTGGTACACCTCACAACAATTTGTTAAAATTCAGAAATCTCAGCAGCGGGATAGGGAACCGAGACTGCAGAAAGAAAGCCCTGTGACTTGTTTTAAGTGTGGGAAGCACGGTCATTTTGCTTCTAGATGTGCTGTACTTAACACGAGGGTTTTGCCTAAATCCAGCAATACTGATGAGGGAAAACAAGGAACAGAATGTTTTAAATGCAAGAAGCGGGGCCATTTTGCATCTGAGTGTAGGATGAAGGACACTAGGACCTGTTTCAGGTGTGGTAAGGTAGGGCATGTGGCCGCAAATTGTAGAGAAAAGGAGAGGAAAACCAGTAAGAAGCTTGGAGAAGCCGGGTTGGCCGAGCATCAGAACACTAGAGGCAGTCCATCTCTACTCTGAAAATAGCCGATAAAAATAATTTTTGGGTTGCCTTATGTTTCAAAGAACGTGAGATGCTTGCCATGTTAGACACTGGGGCTGCTTCTAGTTTCGTTAGCCAGAACTTTGTTAGCTTTTTGGTAAAATATCATCCTGATTTGAAAACAAGGATGAAGGTCGCTCCTGGTTTTTCCCTTCAGGTGGCAAATGGTGCTGGATATCATGTTAAATGCTTCATTGTGTTACACTTTAAGATTAAGGGGTTTAGTTGGTCTCGTAACTTTTGGATAGTCCCTAATTTGATTTGTGATTGTGTCCTGGCCCTTAATTTTCTTCAGGAAACTCAGTGCGTAATTGATTGCGCAGCACGGATCTTGCGTTTTGGATTTGATTTGAATCGTCCAGTGAAACTATTGGGCGACTGTAGGAGACAGAAGGATAACAGTAATAAATGCATTGATATGAACGTGCAGGGGTCGGATTTAACGGAAATTCAGCGTGAACGTTTGGAGACACATAAAGGAAAATTTGAGGATGTGTTAACTACAAGGTTAGGAAAGTGTGATCTTATGCTTGTGAATATCACATTCACGGATGATATTCCGGAGAAATGTACCCCCTATCAATGTTCCCCGCCGAAACTGGAGGCATTCAGAAAAATGATTGCTGATTTGGAGCAAGAAGGTGTGATTTGTAAAAGTACTTTGCGTTATGCATCTCCTGCATTCTTAGTGAAGAAAAAGGAGCCTGGGAAGTACCGCTTGGTCATAGATTATCACAAATTGAATGCTAAGGTCCTTGTTGACCCGTTCCCTCTGCCGAATATTGACATACTCTTGCAGCATCTTTCACGAGCCACCTATTTCACTATTTTTGATTTGAATTCAGCCTTCCACCAGTGTGTTTTAGAACCCAGTAGTCAACAGAACACTCGTTTTGTAACCCCATGGGGACATTTTGAATGGCAAAGGGTGCCATTTGGAGTAAACTTTGGCGGGCAATGTCTTTCCCGCGTTTTGGGGTAACTACTAGGGGATTTTCAATATAAATTCTTAATTTCGTTTTTGGATGATATTTGTGTCTTTTCAAACACATTTGAGGAGCGTTTGGACCACGTACAACAGGTGTTAGAGAAATTGAGATGGGCCGGATTTACCGTGAACCCTGAAAAGGTTTTTTGGGCAAAGCGGCAAATAAAGTTTTTAGGCTTTGTGGTTAGGAAAGGACAGGTATTAATGGATCCGGACAAAATAGGGCCTATTGTGAATTTTCCTCAGCCGAAAAATTCAAAAGGAGTTATGAAATTTCTTGGTATGTTGGGGTACTTTGCCAAATTCATACCCAGGTATGCTGAGTTATGTGCCCCTCTTAATCAATTAAAGAAAAGGGGAATGGAATTCCACTGGGGAAAGTAGCAACAAAGCAGTTTTGAGTAATTAAATAAAACATGCTGTATCACACCCTCCCATTCTTCATCTACCTTATTTCAGTAAGTGTTTTGTACTCCAGGTTGACGCTAGTTCTTTAGCAGTGGGAGCTGTTTTGTTGCAGGGCAAGGAAGGAGAGCTGAAGCCTATCGCTTATGCTAGCAGGACCTTGTCCTCCTCAAAAAAAAATTATGGTACATATGAAAAGGAAGCTTTAGCGTGTGTATATAGGGTGGAGAAATTATCTAGCTACCTCGAACTAGCTGAATTTGATCTCCACACGGATAATCAGGCGCTCACTTGGCTCTTTACACATCCTCGTCAATTAGGAAAGCTAGGTAGATGGATTATGCGATTGACTCTCTTCAAATTCAAAATAGTCCATGTTTTGGGCAAAGAGAATGGGGTCGCGGATGCTCTTTCGAGAATGTTTGATGCGGGGGAGTTTGTGATACAGGATGAAACTAGTGGTCAGGGGGAAATTTGCAATGTGTTGCACACTATACCCCAAAGTTTTGTTAATATTCGTACGTGGTAGCACGAAGATCCCGAGGGACAACAACTGGTCAAAGAAATTTCAGCAGGAAAAGGAGGGAACTTTCAACTTAGGAAAGGTGTTAATATGTTTGGTGGGAAAACGAGGTAAATTTAGAGTCTGGACTCCCAGAGCGATTAGAACCATGCTCTTAAAATACTTTCATGAATCTCCTGCAGGAGCCCATATGGGAATTAGGAAGACGGAATTAAAATTAAAACAGGAATTTTTTTGGAAAGATATGAAGAGGGATATTCGGGAGTATGTGCGTTCTTGCTATCTATGTCAATGTTCAAAACAGTCAGGGAGCACAAAAGTGGGACACTATTCTGTGACACCGACCGAACGCATATGGCAACGAGTGTTTATAGATATTTTTGGTCCGTTGCCTAGGTCCAGTAAGGGGAACCTCTGCATTTTGGTTGGTGTAAATGGGTTTTCTCGATTTGTGTTTATTGAACCCTTGCGAGAAATGAAGGCGACCTCTATTTGTGCAAGGTTGCAAATCATCTTCAAGTTTTTTGGTAGTCCGGAGTCTCTGGTATGCGACAATGCTGCATACTTTTCAGGTAAGATTATGCATGATTTGTGTTTCTCATGGGGAATTAAATTGATTCATACAAGCCCATATTATCCTTGTCCTAATCTTGTGGAGAGGCTTCATAAATCCTTAAAAGTGGCACTGACAGTATTCCACCATCAGGACCAGAGAAGTTGGGATGAGAATATTGCTCTTCTCAACATCGCCTGGAACAATGTCCCGCATGGGGCGATGGGGAAATCTCCTGGGAAAGTAATGTTTGGGAGAGAAGTACCCCACCCGTTGATAAGCCTTTGGGGGATCGAAAGTCTTGATCATACGGATGAGCAGAGGTTTGAAGAAATTTGGAAGAAGCTTATGATAATTTGTTGAAGACACAGAGGCGTGTCATGACCAAATATAATAAGGATAGGAAAAATTGTCCCTACGCAGTGGGAGACATTTTGCTGTGCCGAAAGATAACACTCAGTAGAAAGGTCGATTTTGTGTCGGCTAAGCTATCTCTAGCATATGAAGGGCCATTTAAAATACTTTCATTTTCAACGCCTGTGAGCGTGAATTTGGGACCACTGGAGTCGAATGTATTGGTTAAGAAGGCACGTATTACTGCTCTGAAACCTTATAAACAGGCTGCAGATCTAAATGTGAGTCAGTAGGGTCACTGAAACCTAGAGGTATGGCTACAATCTAGTGTACTTTGAGATTCTCTCTGTGTTCTCGCTTAAGTGTTATATGTTTCTTGTTTCTTTGTTTGGGGTTTAAATATGGGTGGGTTTTAAGTTCCTTTTTGGGTTTTCTTGTCTATGTATTTGGTTTTTTGTGAGTGGCTTAGAACCTCTACGTTTTCGTGATACTGCTGACAGTGTAGATCTGTATAAGATTGTGTTGCCCTTTGCATAGGGGTGGTTTTAAAAAGGGGAGGATGTGGCGGCCCGAACTTGTATGTTCGTGCGCCACATGCTACCAAACTTTGTACAGTGGCCCGCGCGCCACCAGTTGCCAACCTGAGTTGTGTGCGTGTATCAGAATGTTGGTAGACCTGGGCTCAAGTTCAACTGTTTTGGGGTGACATAACCGCCGGTGGCGAGTCCAGCAAGTGCTGCCCTCCCGGCATCGTGGCTTGCTGGGCGAACTACTTAGAGAGAGAGAGAGTCGTTCTGCGGTTTGAGACGAGTACGTTCGAGCCAGGAGTAGCTGGCAATGTTTGTTCGTGCCCGGTAAAATGTCACGGAGTTGCAGTGTTCGGAATGATTAACACGGTATTTCGGTATTTGTGCATAAATGCTTTTTCAATGCTGAGGTAGTGAGAGTATGTCTCAGCTGCTGTTGTTGCGACGCAGTTTACCGGCGAGTTGGTGCTCATTTAACTTTCACTTTTACTGTCAACTGCGAGTTGGTGCTCGTTGTTTGTCATGTGCCGAGGAAGCGGAGTTTACTCTCAACTAGATTTACGGTATCCAGTGCTTGGTAAAGTGAATTCCGGAAGTGTGTGAAGCGGTTAAAAAATTTTTGTGAAAAAAGGAAAAGGCTGGTACCGGGCCGGCAATTCGACTCGTCAAGTGCGGCAACGCAGGGTGAAGTACCATACTTGCTGTCAACCGATTTGTGCAAACAGGTTGCTCACTATTTATTCACGTCTATTGCTGTGTCACGAGGTATGTACGTTCACAATATTGTTTCCGGTGCATGGATTACATACCAGTTGAATTTGAGTGCTGGGAATACCGACACTAGCTGTAATGAATCCCTGGTTAGCAAATTGAATTTACCACTATGGTACAGTCATGCAGGTAATGTCCGGATTAGGCATTAGTCAAGGCAAAATGTGGGTATAGTGTAAATACCCTTCAGTATCAATGGACTGGTAGCGACTGTTTTATCATGGCATTATTCCACTACTGATATAAATTATATAAACTGGTTAAATCAATAGGAGCGTTAAGAGAACTGTTCAGCAAAATGCTATTGACTTTTATAAATGTAATGTATATAGAATATTGTTTACGCATGATGATTTCTAGGCGCATGTACAGTAATATTTCATAAGCGCTAATATATGTGCCATGATGTATTGTTCAATCATGATGATTTCGAGCATAACATAATTAGAACTGTTCAGCAAAATGCTATTGACTTTTATAGATGTAATGTATATAGAATGTTGTTTACGCATGATGATTTCTCGGCGCATGTACAGTAATATTTTATAAGCGCTAATATATGTGCCATGAATGCACATGTTAGTCAATGTGCTCCCATTGTGAGCGCCAAGAGGAAAAGACTAGAAAGAAAACAACTGCACGAAGAACCAGAAACAAAGAGTTCACATCTGGTGGTGAACCTTCTCCCTTGAGTGATGAATAGATCGACGAAGATCAGAGGAGTGAATCTGTTCTTAGTCCAATACTAGAAAGGTAAGAATGGAATCAATGACCAGAGTGGCCGGTGCTATTTAGTCCAAATGGCTGCAAACAAAGCGTGGTGGGCCAAATTGGATTCTCTAGCTCTTAGGAAATGTGTGCTGTACTGGAACTGGGAAAGTGAAGACGGCATACAAACATGTATCTGCTGGGATTTCCAGAAATTAGAGTGCCAGGGGTGATTAAGGAACTTCTAATTCGTCAGCTGGAATAAATTTGGGAATTAATAGGCCTGTCAACAAAGTTATATTGCGATTCTATTGGCTATATTGCAGGGATGATGTTGAGAGGTGGTGCAGAACATATAATACCTGTGCTGCGAGGAAAGGACCAAGAACTACGTATCGTCGAGGTCATCTTCAGAAATATATTGTTGGAGTCTCATTTAACTATTGTTCATCAAGGAAAATATTATGAATGTTATTAAATCGCAAAATTTTCAATTCTTATATGAAAAAGAAAATGTTGAAAATAATACTTCTGCTTCTCGTGAGTGTGTGCATGATTGTGAAACTATGAAAAAATTTTTACTGCAGTTTGACTCAAACTGAAATTAATTTCCAGTATACCCCAATAATATATTACCAGAATGTTAGAATCAACTATCATACGCATACAGTAAGCCCCGACCATTATTCCATTTGCTGCTACTCAGTGGAACAGCAGCCAATTAACGAATAGACGGGGTTCGAGTATGCACAGTACAACGGATTCTAGCCTGCAGGTCATTGGACTCGCGAAGTATTCCCGTCCCTACGAAATAAATGTTTCTAAGAAGGTGCCTTAGAAATTAAGAAATTTTTAAAACGTTAAATTAAGGACTTCATAGAGGTGCATAAATTTCGCGTTTTCATCTGGCAGTAGCTTAGAATTCTCAGTCCTATACACTTACTGGCCACGATCGATTATTCATTGGGTTATAACCATACAAGCGAGCAGCAAGTGATTGCCGTACGAATTATTTCCTTATTTACTACTGGCTTGCAGTGGTCAAATGCGTTTCTGACAGTCGCCAGCTAATCACAGACGTGATATTGAACTATACAGCATTGGCGTTCAACCTGAGCTGGAATGTATATGTGAAATTGACGTACCTTTAGTGATAGCATATAACTATGGCCACGAACTTTATGCAAAAATAATTTTGCCCCAGTTTGTTTCAGTGCCTCACATGCACTTATGCTCTTATTACTGCTGAATTGTTGTTGGCAGTTTGGCTTTCGGAAGTGACGAACCTGATCATAATTAGGTTACTGCAACACCACAAGTCTGTAATTTGCAGGTCGAACCCCAAAACAATTTTTCGTTAGGTACCCCAATTTTTGGTGAAAAGTATTTTGCACCATCTTGCTTCAGTGTCTTATGTGCACGCCTGCAGCTCTGCTTCAAGGTTATTGGCAGCGTGTTGTTGTGCAGAGACGACTTTCATTTGACAGCACCAATCATAACAAGGTTACTGCGACACCACACGTCTGTGATTTGCGGGTAGAACACTAAGACGTGTGAGAGTTAAAACATTCAATTACTAAGCATGAAGCAGAGATGCATATGTGTACGTAAGACACTGAAACTAGTTGTTACAAAATTATTTTCGCAAAAATCAAGGGTGCCTCGTTATAATTAAATCATTAAATCTCTTACTACGGAGCAAAACTTCAGGTGTGTAGGTCTACACAAAGCACTGAAGCAATCTGGGGCAAAACTCTTTTCGGAAAAATCTTCGTCGCCCTACTCATAACAACACCGTTTAAAATCTTGATAAGAATTTTAATGTCTGTGCTGATGATCAGTTTTAATAGAATCGGATTGTCTCTAATGTTTAAAGAAGCCAATAACAATTTACATTGTAGGCATATAACAACTGTGGTTCTGTTTTCTGCGCCACTTTCTCTACGTCTGCGTACCAAATTCCGCCTCACAGTTTGCTCAGGCTTAATCCGCTATTTCGCGTTACGTTTCGTCTTTTCTTCTCATATTTTCCCGGCTTTGTAAGGCATGCTGTACAAACTGATTTAATTGCTGCGTTCTAAGATGGTATAACTTAGACTATTTCTATTTTAATCAAGCAGCTGGCGTACTTTCGAGGAAACGACACGTTTAACAGGAGCATAATCTTACGAATATAGGTTTATAAACATGAATCCCTCCCTTAAAAAACTATAATTCTCATATGTGATGTGTTCCTAAAATATACCTATGTGTTTGCAATATCTATACTTTAATACTAAAACAAATTTGTATTGATAGACATGTCGGTCTACAAAAATAAGGATATATGCGTAATTTGCGCAAATAGTTAAAATTAATTTAATTATGAAATTAAAAAATTAATGCTAATTTTTAAGTTAAAAAAATTCTTTTAAAACTTAAAAACCTTCGCATTCTCGTATATCTTTATTGTCCGAAATTGGTGGTTTCCATTTCTCTAATTTAGCTCAATAGAAGATATAAGTTAACTATGGATATGACTGAAAAGGAAAACTTACTTGTTCCTCGTATTTTAGTTGTGTGGGCATGATTTATATTATTATGTATGCAATTTAAATTAACGTATTTATTATGGAGGCAGTTCCACACACTCAAGAGTCTACACTTTTGTTCTTTTTCTATCATGCACGTGGCACTTGCTTTGAAACAAGCTCTGCAACTGCATTATTACTGGTCTATAATGAGAGCGCGCATCGGGTATGTGGTTGAAAGTAAGATAATGTCCTATCACGAAAAATTTAACGAAATTTTGCCAAGCTAGCGGATACCACATATACTAAGACAGTGTTTGCCTATACTAGTACAGAATATAGTAGTGTATGTCAACATTGAGACAGCATCCTTTAGCTAAAGTGTCATTGCTAAATGCACAACTGTCTCTCTCATGTAACCTGATATTGTGACCAAAATTTCTTACGTGTGGCAAAACAAAGAAAACTGAGAAATAATATTTTTTAATAATAATATTAACCCTAGAAGTTTGTAAAAAATAATAATTTTAATTGACTACAAATTACAGGTTATGAAGTTGTAGGTTGATTATGTAAAATCGTTTATTATGCTCGCACTGAGAATTCTATGTTCAAAATTTATGTAATATTTATAGTGCACCATTGTTCCGTATTATAGTTCAAAGACATGCTGCACTTAGGAAATAAATAATGTCGTGCGTTGTTTACGTATCTATTCCGTGTTCTTGAACTAAGTCGTCGCTCGTATTTATGTTAAAATCGTGTATTATTTATATCCATATTAATAAATTCAAAAGAAAGAAACTGCCTGTCATATTAAGTTGTGAATATAACGTCATATATCAGACATAAAGTAACACAACACATAAGAAATTTTAAAGCCATAATGTTTGAATTAACGTGCGGTATACATTACGATAGGATACTATTTTCGTCGAACATAGGTGTCAGTCAGTAATGATCCGTAAGTATATTTAAAAACTATTAAATAATATTAATAAACGAGTCGGAAATAACCTGTACGACTGATCTTCTCGTTCCCCGATCTGGCATCTTACTCCGAGTTACCTTACCGAAATTATATTTCTTGTACTGTAGCCTGACTCTGCCCCAAAACCTTTCGAAAGTATCTTGATGGTAAAAGAAGACTATGGTTAAAGTCATGAAAATTTAGCGAAATGAGTTTTACCCCAGTTTGTTTCAGTGCTTTACGTGCACATATGCAGACGTGCTTCATGGTTATTGGCAGTGTGCCTTTGTGAAGTGACGTCTCTTATTTGACAGCGCCAGAGTGCGGCTACTACAGTACCACACGTCTGTGATTTGCTGATAGAAACTCAAGACAAGTGAGTGTTTAAGCATCCAATCACTGATTACGACGCAAAACTTGAGTTGTGCACGTAAGACTCTGAAACAAACTAGGATAAAATTATTTTCGCGAAAAGTTCGTGACCCTAAGTATGGTGTTTTCACTTAATAGGGACAGATACATATGCAATTAGTACTGGAGGGTAATATTTTGCCCCGGGAATTTGTGTGTTACATACAAACACTTCAGTATATAGCCAAGGCGTAAGTTCCTGTGTGATCTTAGATGCCCAAATGGGAAATGCTAATAGGAAAGCAATAAACAGCTGTAGTCGAGCCAATCAGCTCTCGCACGGCAAATTGCTAGCCCTGCGGTAGGCAGCCGAACCTTCATGACGTGTTTGTCACGCACGAATTATCGTTCATGAATATTTCTTTCGATAATGATGATGTGCAGTGGCTTAGATCTAAATTTACGGCAGCCCACCTAGGTATCAAAACTGGTTCTTGAAGACGTGTTCAACAGAGCCTCGAGCAATCTAGGGATCATAAATATATCATGCAGGTTGGCATGTAACGTGACAATAATTAATCAGTAAAAGTTTTTTATCCTACCAAATAAACTTCCAAAAATTATATCCCAGAAACTGAACATCCAACAACATAAACATCTTAAGTTCTTGTTAGGTCTCGCATGCCGGAAACTATCAGTGCTGCGGGCATCAAGGCAATATATCGCAGAGTCATTATTAGTTTTTCGTCTGACGTGAAGTATTTTGCATGCCTGGGACAAAAAATCACGAAGGTAACTCTGCGACTCTCATGAATTTCCTCATCACTAGAGCTACGAACTTCTTGCGAAAAGAATTTTGCCCCAGTTTGTTTCAGCGCCTTGCGTGCATATCTGCAAACTTCTGCATGGTTGCTGCCAGCATGTGTTTTAGAAGTGACGTCTCTCATGTGATTGTACCAATCACGATAAGCTTTCTGTAACACTACACGTCTGTGATTTGTGGGTTGAACCATGGCCGTCTTTAGTCTTGAATGTGGCAACGCTGCATCGGAGGCTCGTTGGCTGCCCTAGTCAGTGTGTACGTGTACACGCCACTAAAGCTGCATCTATACACGTTGCAGAGACTAGGGTGACCAAGAAGTGACAAGCAGCAGCCCCCGACGCAATGTTGCCAAATTCAAGACACCGCCACAGACTAAATAGTACTACTGACGTGAAATGACGTGGCGGCTCGTTTGATACGGGCGAACATCGCCGCTTATTGGCTGCCGAAGCCTTTTGATACCAACCCCGAGTATGATTGGCTCCTGCATGTTACTGCAGGTTTCCTATTGGCCTGGCTGCCGGCTAGCAGGGCATCTGCCATACGCTGATTGGTGGTAGACGTCCCCGCCATGTTGCTAGCCAAGTAAGCCTTTTGCTGACGTGTGTGACTGAGTTCGCTATCCTACATGCTATTTCACTTCTGTATGCCTAAATATTCTGTGCTCCGGCCTTCTACTAAAGACGGCCGTGGTTGAACCCCAGAACACGTGAGATATCCAATCACTGACTACTAAGCAGGACTTTAACTAAGCAGGGCTGCAAATGTGTACGTAAGGCACAGAAACAAACTGTGTCAAAATTATGTTAGGGGAATGTTCATGACCCTACTCATCGACACTGGAACTCACATTGATGAGTTTGTACGGCTAGATAAGTGTGGTAAAAGCGAATAATTTTTTATTTGTACGACATACGGTTACGTTTGCAGACTTTACTTGTAACTACATTTTCCAATTATAATTTTAGCTCTCATAGTCTTCCTATAGCGGCATGTCAAAGTCAAAACTTGCAAGTTACAAATAACGAAAACCAACTGACTTACTCGAATGAAATAACGTACACGTGCTAAAAGACTATATTGTAACCACAACAAATTGTTACATATATAGAAATTTCAGAAAATTTATATTTTATAGTATGAATGTTGTTGGTCATTACACTTTACTCATATTGTGCTATTTATTTAACTTTAAGTTGTAAAAAATTGTGGGTTAATACAATATTTTGCATATTATTATTAATTACACAAATTTGGTATTAAAATATTGTTTGGTTTTTCTATTACAACAAACAACTCAATATTCTTAAAATCTATAAAAATAAATATTATTTCATGTAATTTCTTTTTCACAACAAATGTAAAAGTATTTAAATAAAAATAATATTCACGTAAAATGTAAAGTAAAATTAAATATCCGATGCATACATTAATCCCTTAAAAATTAAACATTATTTACGGTTTCTAATTATTATTTGACCTTTAATACGTCGGGGGACATCTAATTAAACCAATTAGGCAGTTGAAATTAGAGAATAACCAACAAGGCCAAAACTACAAATTGACGAATCAAACCAAATTTTAATTTAAATGCTATTTTCAGATTTTTGCCCTTTTCTTTTGGAGCCATCAAAAATGTACACAATATACGTAAGGTTTGCTTCAGTTACTCGTTTAATTTTTATATTTGCTAGTTTAAACTATATTTGTGGTAACTTTTCGGTCCCCTACGCATTAAAGTGTCAACAGTAATTTGCAACTATTATTTTTTAAGAGTATGTTTTTTGTATCTTATTTTTTGTTTTAACTTTTATCCTCGGAATTTTATAAATATCATTTTTTGGCTATACATTATGATTTGACGGCACACGACCAACTGATTACACATTAGTACAATCCCATGTTTAGTCCCACGTTTGTAAAATTATCCTGCTAATGTATTTAACAAATCTATTGGCGTATTAAATAGAATTCCCCATGACGAGTGTATTAAATTGGATGTGTTAAAAGTTTGTAATGAACTTTTAAAGTTAATTTTCAATTTTTTTGCTAAGTGCAGTTATTATAATAAACGTTGCTGCGATGTGTTATGAATTTATGAATTTCGTGTAATACACTATTAACGCAAGCAAGTTTATAATATACAGAGCCATGCAAAAATTCACGCTATTATTTTGGAAGTAAGTTCCCGAGTACAATATGTTTGGTCACTGGGAACGAGCCTTAATACGATGACAGTTATGTGTGTAAACACTATATAGGAGGTTGGTGACTCTAAAGATGAACTTATGCTTATTGGCTAGAAGCAATCTATGCTGTAGACTACGACTGTGTTAACCAATGAGAGAGCAGCATGCAGAAGTCTTGTAGCAGCCCCCGTAATTAGTAGTAGTTATCACTGTAATTATGCATAAAGTATATGTCAAACAAGTGTGAATGGAAAGAGATCTCTAGAGTGTTAACACTAATAATAAGTATTTTATAATGAATGTATCAAAACTGTATAGAGTTAATGTACAATAGTAAAGTTGATCATGGTAGTGTATTGTTTAGTTATCGTCTTA
>PNEQ01050976.1:8518-63609 GCA_003012365.1 Medauroidea extradentata
GGGGTTTGGGGGGGGGGGGGAGGTACGATTTCTTAACATGCCATAACCTATTTTTTTTCGGGGCAAAATAGAATAAATTTTTAAACACGAGTAGTTATGTTTGAGAGTTGTAGGCCTTTTAAATAATTAAAAGAAAGGACCGCTTTTTATAACTAATTTATAGGTTTGTGTTTATACCAACATAGGCTTTATTGGCAAGTTGGAAGTTGACAATTTGAAGGTAGTGGATAGCAATTTAGTTAGGGCCTATAGTTTGTGCATGCCAAATTATTAGGTTACTTCGATGAAACCTATACAAAAATCCACTGTTGGGTTCGTTGTATACCCATATAATTATAGAAGGTTATTTTAATCCCTTATTGTGGGGTTAAGGTAATGTTAAGTTAGATGGACACAATAAGTAAAACCAAGTAACTATGTTTATGTTTGTTTGAATATTTAATCATTTTACTTCCACTGTCATAAATTAGTTTAGTAGGCTAATAATCAGTGTATGCCATGCTAAGCTTAGTACCATACTTAAGGTTAATTTAAAACCGTAATTCACGTATTGTGGTGTTAGGTTAGTATCAGGTTAAATTAACACACACAATTTGTATTTTTACTCCACATTTTGACCTCTACAGACCCTACCACTACCACTTTTTTATGTAGGTATCCTTTATTATTTTAGTGCGCGAATTTTTCTCAAGCACTCATCTTAATTAACAAAATTACCTTGTTTGTCATAACTAAGCTTCAACATGTAAGGCAAACTATATCCTAGTGTATTGTAGTACATAGTGTAGGCTTGTCTTTTCGTAATTCGTTGTCGTCGTCTTTCCACACGTTGCTGTAAAATTAACAATGTAGGTGTAGGAAGGGGTTATCCATGTTTCCAAGCCAAAGAATGAGGTTATTCCACCTGAGTAATTTCACAGCATACACAAGACTTTTAAATGGAACTTTTCACAAACCAAGGGTCTTTTTTCGTGAAAGCATACACTGCAGAGTTATTATATATAACCGTCTCAGCCAATGTAATTATTTATAACACTTATTAAACAACTTAAACTAATTCCGAGCTTTGCGCAGCCTCCGATATCCGCGCACATTTGCTTCAGTATTTACCTTCATATCTGCTTCCGAGTAAACGAGTTCTAACGCAATTGGCCGTACAGAATAACTTTTGTAGTAAACTCGAAGCTGAGGCAGTTTGTGCTTGAAGCAACATTACTTTGGCCGTACAGAATAAGCCCGCTGGAGAGCTCACAGTCGCGCTAGACACAGCGGCGCGCATAATCTTGGTGGATTGTCAAGCGACGGTAGTGCATTCTCTGGCAGATTGCTTGAACTATTTGGAGGAGTTTGGAAGGGATTGTTTACAAACACCTATCCTGCACTCAGCCTTAAGGCTCGGTTTCAGTCTCCATATTGAATTTTATCATTTTTTAGCTTTTTTGGAATTCAGAGAAAAAATGTTAAATATGCGATTGTACCTAAAATGTTATTTACATTTCTCTACAGTACAGACCTTGCGATTTAGCTGTTAACTTATTATTACGCCGCAATTTGTGTGGCAAATTTTTTATTATCATAATTAACCCGACAAATTGCGGCGTAATTATAAGTTAACAGTTAAATCGCATGGTCTGTATTGTAGCGAAATGTAAATAGAATAAGAGGTGTAATCGCATATTTAACAATTTTCTTTTCAGAGTTCCAAAAAATTTAAAAATAATAAAATACAATATGGCGACTGAAACCGAGCCTTGAGAGAAAAACTACCAACAACCACAGCAGCGTGGTGATAAATTTCTCAGGCTGACTTCCTTCCACTTTGCAGATCAGGACCCAGTTCACGGTGGTGTCACTCCGGATAATTACACGTGGAAAATAATGCGGGTTTTGTCTAATGTATGTTAAGCTGCGTAACATACTTTAGATTCACCTACTATGCCGCTTAGTTGCTGCTCAACATGCTATCGTTTCCACCTCATCGTATTGACACTAAAGACATCAATAATAAATAAACACCCAGTCTCCAATACCATCGTTCTACCCGTTAAGGGGCTTCGAGGTATTTGTCCTGTCGGGAACATGGATGTTGTGTTAGCCCTTCCCCTCATTTCAACCTCATAGGCTCTTAAGACCTCGTTGTTAAATGGCTATGATATAAAACCTTCTCACCTTACCTGACCTTTTGCCCATTAAGCAGTGAGAACATAATTTATTGCTGAATAGTGTGTTGCAAAGTCCAATGTAAGTCTTAATTATTAATCAGGGAGGTAGGTTTTTTAGCTATGGCAGTCTAGAAATTTTTTTTTGGCTGGTATGAGAGGCTACAATATCATGCTAATAATAAATGAGACGTCGTATTCTGAAGTGTTTCTTCTTTTATAGATGAACATGCTAGGCACTCATATAGTAGCTGCGAACTGTTATGTTTACCAAGAACCTCGCCTGGAGGACGGGCTAGCGACGACGACAGTGCAATTAGGTCAGTAGTTGCACAAGACAAGGGTCTTAGCGATTCTCTCCACATGCACTGAAGTGTTGTAATATTATAAAATGTATCGAGGGAATCGAGGTCTGTCTCCTTCAAGTTTTCCAGCCGTCACCACCTCGTAGGATGGTCCTGGGTCGAGACCCACGACGTGCCGCCGTCCGCCGATAACCGTGTTTATTCATCATTAGCCTCCGGCACATAATGTTACGATGAGGTCTAAGGTGTCTGAAGGCTCACCCATCATAGAGTAGAGTATTAACATAACTAACTAAACAGCTGCTCCCCTACTATCTAAATTATACAAAATAACCTTATAGTACTCTGTAACTAACATACGCAGAACAAAGCCACCGTAATAGATTAACATATTTCATTTAACCGTAAACCTCAACCTTACTTTAACCACTGAACAAGTTTATATAAGTACCTACCTCTGGCTACAGCCACCCAACCACTATAAATACGGTTGAAAATACTTTCAAATAATCATTTCACAGCATAACGAAAAGCCAGAATTCTAAGGCACTGCATCGAAATTTTCTGGCACGTAGGTGAGTCCCTTTAAGCGTACTGTCGTGCGAAGTCATTACATTTTACAACATTTTGGTATATTGTAACGCCTTTATAGAGACGTTATCGAAAATTGTGGCATATCAAGACGTAAAGAATACTTATGAATATATAAGTTATTGTTACTTTGTCAGATTTTCACTCCCTTTGCTATTCTCAGAGCTTGGATAGGCAATATAAAAAACGTGTTTTATTTACAGTTTTCCATCATTGGCTCAAAATAACAAAAACAGTGAAATTCTGAATTACTAAGAAGTATTTTTACAACTTAACATGAACTAATTTTGATAAGGGTTGTGTAAAAACCAAATTCCAAAAATTTGAAAAATTTAAATATTTTGCACATTAATTTGTTTTTTTAACAATTGCACCTGACTATAAGTACAATTGTGTAGCTTAAACTCACTATTCAACAGAAACCGAACGAATTTTGTAATATACTTTTATATACAGTCCGTACCGATGGGGAATCGCACGCTACACCACCCTGAAAATACACTATATTAGTAGCATTTCTAGTTACTGAAATAAGTAAACCTCAATATATTCTTGCATAGTTCATCTCATTCATATCAGGTTTACGAATGCTAAATTAAGACCGAATGTGTCAATGATGTTTTGTGTATTCCACCTAAGCCACTGAGATACAATAAATCATATTATTCTTATTTTAATATCTATCAAGTCCTTCGCTTGTATTGCCCATATAATCTATCTTTATTAAATTTTGACCTGAGCATATTGTACGTCTTGAGATATCACTTGTTGGTTACATGCCAATCAAAGATTATGTTTATTGTATTACTGTACGAAGTGTCTTGGATAAGTTTTGTAAAATAAAACTTGTATTTCATAATTATTTAATAAATACAAAATTAAAATTTTATGTCTTCAAAAGTGGCAGAATTTAATAAAGTTACATGAAGTTGACAAAATAAATACACAATAAGCGTATTCCCATATTAGTGTAAGATCAGTAACTGTTTTCTGGCAGTTATACAATCAAACGATGTCTGGACACACAACACGCGTGAACTTATAAGACTAGCGGACCAGCTCCGTGGTGTAGTCGGTTAGGTGCCGGTCTGATTTTGCTTGGGTTTCTAACATCAAATATTGGCTTGGGCATGGATGTCTTGTTGTCATTTTAACACATCACACTCATCGACTCTCAAGAAATCACTGCTAAATGCAGCAAAACTCTATTTCCGCGTACAAGACTAGTGTATAAAATGCTGTAAGTCAAAATATGGGGATTCGACTTATAAACTAGGCGTACGCATTGTTATTAATTTTCTCTTATCTGACGCTGAGGTTTGTAATTTCTGCTATGAAAACGTAACCAGAAAAAAATGTATGTATGTAGGAAAGAGTTCTGTTCCAGCTGTCGTAGTGTGCATGCACTTCGTGCTCACTGTCTACCAGTCTACCAGATCTTCCGCTTCAGTGGTCTATCTGTGTGATGGAAACGTAACCGTGCCAACTAAGACACAAGTTGTAGGTGGTAACTATTGCTACAGGTTGGCTACGCAGGATAGCTAGCTAGATTATTAAAATTTTTATTTAGGCAAGCTAGCAAGAGCTTGACAACGCGGGACATTTGAAAGGTTTCTGTCTGCTGATGTTTTCACATCACCAGACAACTTCCCTACATTAGCTTTTCTATTGTAGGTTTTAGTTTTCAGCCTAGGGATATTTAGCCGTAAATTTGATTAGGTTCACACCTCCCACCCCCTCGGGGGCCCCTCCCGGCGTCATGAGTGACGCCAAAAAGCACAAGCAGGACGACCACGTCGCCGACCCCAGCGACCAAATGGATTCCGGGAGCGGAATCACATCCACTGAGGCCCCAAACTCGCCCCCTAAAAAGCCACATCTGCGACCAATCACGGTGTACCACACCAAAGAAGTGACGTACCCCATGGTAATGCTGCTCTTCAAAGACCAATTGAAACAACCCACCATCAACAAGGTTGTACCATAATGCATACAATACCTGTCAAAGTCTGTGGAAGACTACAGGACTGCCATAAGCATACTAGAAGAGCTAGGCGCAGGCTTCAGCGTGCTAACGTCCCACAGCGAGCTGCCACTGAAGGTAGCTATAAAACGGCTTGACAAGTCGCTCCCTCCCTCGTTAATACGAGAGGACCTGCAGGTAAACATTGAGCCAAAGTACTCAATCAAATACCGCCGTCCCCTCGACACATTTGCTGTAGAACTGCCAAACACTGAGCAGTCGCACCGCATCTTTGAGGTCCGCAGTCTTTGCGGGCTCATAATTAAGGTAGAGGTCTACCGCAGCCCTGAAGGCCCCCACAATACTCAAGTTGTCAACGCTTTGGGCACAGCAGCAAGGTGTGCAGAGCCCCACCGCGATACAGGCTATGCAGCAAACCCCACATCACAACTGCGTGCGACCTTGAAGACAAGGATAATAGCGAGAAACGCTGCTGTGCTGGGTGCAAGGGCACTCACGCAGCAAACTACCGCGGCTGCGACGCCTATAAAAACGAAAAATGGCGCTTCCTGCCCCAAGAAGAGCGCAGGAAGCAGCAGCAATTCAAGGTATCCGAACAGGGCACAGACGCAGCCTGCTGGAAACTACCGTGCCACCCAAGCGCCCTGGGTGCAACAAGGCCCTGATGGCTGGACCACAGTACAGAGGGGTCCGCAAGCCCGCACTCAAACCTAGAACTTTGTGTCTTGGTACGCCCAAAATGCACAAATCCCTACCAGTAATCGGTATAATGCTTTTACGCCACACAAGGCTTCTCGGAGGTTGAATTCCCCGCCCTGGCGAACACTCATCGGCCCAGAGGCCAACGCCCCCCCCCCCCCAATGGGACAATAGGCGAAAATGACCCCAAAAAACAGCAAAAAGCCCGCCAGTGCTCGCCTCGAGCAAGCCAAGCAGACTGCCAAGAAGGCTGCCCTGACCCCGCCCCAGGTGCCGCGCCAGGATAGGTCAGAGCGCCCGGCCAATCAGGAGCGACCAGCCCAAAGCGAGGGTATAAAGGCTCCAGAAATGGCGTCAGTGTACTAATTTGTGTATTTTTAAGTATGTTTCAGGCATCTACTGGGGATACGGGAGGACGAGGTGCCTTTAAAACCTCGTCCTCCACCAGGGCACTGTGCTCACCCACAGTGCCCTGGTTAAAACCAGCGCCCTCCCAAAATGAAAATGAAAAAAAAAAAAAAAAAATAAAGAAAATGAATACAGTCCCCCCCTCCCCCCCAAGCCACACTCTTACTTCACAACTCTACTAACAACCTGGACCTTCCTACTTTTCCAGTGCCATTTTTATTTTTAATGCATGTAACTGCTGAGTGGTTACACGCCTATTCTGTTGAGAGGGCTTTTACGGTACTATGCCGGGTTTTCCCTCTCTCTTCTTAGAGTATGTCTTAGCTATAGGTACACTTAGAGAGGTAGACATTGCCCCAATTGCGGCCATGTCTGCCCAATCCCTCTCTGCCGCGATGCATGCCTCCTCTGCATGAAACTTCCCCCCCTTGTAGACGTATGGAGCTCAGCCCTGAAACGCACTCAGTCCCGCTCCTTCCCCGGGCCATCAACATAACACAGTAGATTAGGGTTGGACCCCTCTTATTGAAACCTGTTTATGTACGAATCTATATTTCAATGTTACGCAATTTAAAAACATATATGGACAATTCTAAATAAATATTATCGTTTCAATAACACTGAAAACCTCATCCTTGCGCGCATGGGGATAAGCGTGTTTTGTGGACATTTGTAAATAATTTTATTGCAATACAGTTACATAATTATAAAAGAAAGAATCAAAATAAACCTTTAAAATACTAAATAGACGAAAAATACAATGGCTTCGTTAAAATGCACATTTTGAGATCTCTGTTTGACAGAGACTTCTTGAACAGCAATGCGAGAAATGCCAATTAATTAAACATGTCCAACGTAGAGAGTTTAAATGGCAGAAAGTAAGATCCAACAAATAATTTAAAACTGTTTTGGTTCATTTTACTTCAATTTGACTAACCCCATTTTAGGCGTAAATATTAAATTAATTTACAATTTTTAAGTAAGTACTGCCAAAAATTGAATACATATAAAACATACTGTACAGCAGCAGGCATTCACTTTTTGTTACATCAAAAAGTTTTTGTGATTTTACTATCAAGGAACTGTCAGCAGTAATTGAGATGAAACACAGGAAATGTCTGAATCGACAATTTTTTTTTTTTAACAAAACAAAAGTGTGATCCGATTTTGTATATACAAATTATTACGTATTTTGTCAAATTACGATTTCCATTTTGTACGCACATGACTCAAACAAATGGAACTGTCCGAATTGAACCACTTAACATAACCAAATTAGCAAATAACCATTTTGAACACGGGCATTGTTAAGTTTGACTAAATTGATATTTTAGATTTAGGTGCAGATGTCCACCCATAATCTCATTTAATACCAGAAAGTAAAGAATCTGACTACAGCAATCAATAGTATAGTTCATTTGTTAATTTCGTCGTGAGCAGAACAATTAGTACTTCTTTATTGTGAAGTTATTTCTCGCCTATAACTTATTAAACATAACGCTCTCATATATAATTTTTTCCGCGCACTTTTTAATTTCTTAATACGTTATATTTAACATTAACTGTTTGGCTCATAGGAACAATGATGTTAAGAATTTCATAAACCTCACGACTTTACTCTTATAAATTGGATGTACCCGTTTTAGGTTAATACTGAATGCCGCACCCGATGTTCGAGGAAAAATAAATATAACGCATATTAAATAGCTAAGAGTAAAATCATTTATCTTCTGATTGGTGAAATAAGCACTCAGTTGTCTTTGCACCCTCTGAACCAAAATCATTCTGGCGCCCCTGCTGAAGACTATGTTGTGTAAGAGTAATATACATATTTCTAAATAGTTTAATTGGATAAACAGTACCATGTTTTAGAAATCGTAACTAAATTAATTTATTGTATTGTTTATTTATATAAATGTGTATTAACCCTCCAAAACTCGCGCTCCCTATTGAGGCATGAGGACTCGCGGGTGGGGTCTCAGCGCCGCCACTGATTTTTTTGCATATGTTTACTTTAATGCGCTGTTATTGATAAACATATTAATAGAAAATGAAATTGTAGCAAAAAAATCTTGTATACCAATATATAAAATACTTATTGATATCATAAATTGCAGACATCATTATTGTATTAAAGTTTTACAAAACATAAAATTTCACACTTTTTTTCACAGCAAAACCAATTTATACACACATAAGTTAAACAAAATATATAAAAAAACAAAATTAATAAGAAGATATATATTTATTCTAGGCTGTACAACATATTCGGAATGAAGAATACCAGATAATAGTCATTTTTCTCTTTCACTAACATCTTTTGAAGCATAAATGTTTGTTTTTAAAAGTGTAAAAATGCTCACTTTAATTTTATACAGCTAAACCAATTTACACACACAAAGGTAAAACAAAGTACATCAATAGACACAATTTTAATACCTAACTAAAAAGTAAAAAAAAAGTTTGGTATGTACAACCTATTTAAAATGAAGAATATGATACATATCCATTTTATATTTCACTAATGTTACCTGATGCGTAACAATTTATGCTTTCAAATCATTCTTAACGCAATAAAACTAATTTGTACACATAAATGTAATATAAAATATATAAATAATAAAACAGTAAAACGTCAAATAATTTTGGAATGCAGAACATATTTAGAATAAAGAATATGAGAAATTAAATAAAATTTTCTCTTTTACTGACATTATCACACTTCTGAGTATTCTCCACAATTTGCAACTCATTAGTTCACACACGTCACCTATCTACCTATATAGGGAAAGATACAGCAGACCTGTTTGAATGAAAAATTACATGAAAATGTTAAAACTTATGAGGTGTTGTCATTTTCATTCGCGCCGACTAAATAATTACATAATATGCACAGCACTCTTGAATGTTCTCCACGTGTGGCTACTCGACAGCTCACACACCTCACCGATGTCTTCCTATTCTTTTTAGGGCAAAAGCCACATACCTGTCTCCTTGTAGTATTTTCTCGATGCCTCTTTTCAGGTGGACATTTTTCTATTTTAAGCTGACCTCTTATTTTTTCTTGAAGTCCTGTTGATAGTCCAGGGGTGTGAAGCTTCGATGCTGCATAGGATTGAGTTAGCTGTATACTTAGTTCTCTCAAATATTTCCGGAACTCCAAAAATTTTCTGTATTTAGCTTGTATATAATCTGGCTGGTGATTCCTGCCACATTTAGAAGACAATAAAACAATGCTAGTGGCCAACGGTTACCTACTCGGACATCTGCGTACTCACTCTTCATTTTATCAACGACATCAATACCTCCTTTTGTCATGTTATAAAAAGAAATAACCTCTGGTTTGCACCTATCTCCACTCTCCACATCACTGTCATTACTGTCATGCATACTCGAGAATGAAATGACATTTTTTTTCTGGAAATTGAGAGGCCCTCATGTAAGCATCAGTGAAGCCACAAAGAGTTGAACGTACGGGTCGTTTATTTTCTTTGAACTCTGGTGGAATTTGAGGTTTATTTTTCCTCAATGTGCAAACCGCAGTTGTGTTGTGATTTTGAACCAAATCTTCAACAATTGGAATTGACGTAAACCAATTGTCCATGATCAAATTCCTACCAGTATTTATAATAGGCTCAATCATTAGTTTCACTACGCTCATGCTATCATTTTCTACATGGAAAGGACCTAATGGCTGTTTTCCTGTGTAAACTTACATTTTCGCAATGCAAAACATATAGGCATCATAAGAGAAAATATCTTAAGCCCATATGTGGAAGGTTTACTTGGTATGTATTGCCTGCAGGCACACCCTCCACGGAAAGCTTGCAACATTTCATCCAATGTCACGTATTCCCCGACTTGAAAGCTTAAAAGACAATTCAAATTGAAATTTTCAAACATTTCTCTCACTGGTGCTAGGCGATCCAAATCTTTTCGTGTCTCGCGAGTTTCTAAATCGTCAAATCTCAGAGCTGTGAGAAGTAAGAACCGATGGTATGACATAACATATCTAAACGGTACAATGCCGATATTATCGTACCAAAGATCTCTCACATTTACATGAGACGATTTTAGACAACCACTTAGGTAAAGAAGACCAATAAGTGCCTCTACTTCCTCTAATGTCGTCTGCTTGCGATCCCTTTCTCTTGAATATTTTTGAGCAAGTAACTTAAGTTTCTTATTTGTACAAAAAGTAATGTTTGCCAGCATCTGGTCTGTAAAGAAATTGGAAAAAACATTCCACAGGTGACTTACTATTTCTTTCATCGCCTTTCACCCCAGGGAGATGTAGTACAATATTTTCGGAAATGGCTTTTTCACAAAGAAAGTCTCTCCATCCTTACGAAAAAAAAAGATCACACTCACCCTCAGAGTCTTCTTCGGATTCATCTCCTGACTGCTCAGTTTCGCTATCATGCTCGGAACAATCAGGTTCTTCCCCTTCACCCGAATTATTGCTGTTACTATCAGTTCCAAGTTGTAGTTCTTCTTCATCATATAATTTCTTGAGCCACTGATACCATACGGCGGGATCAGTCGATTTTTCACTGGCCATGTTCACGAAAGACACCAACACAAAGAATAGTGGGTGGGGTCTGAGCACCGCACATCTGTCTCTATGAGGAAAATGTCTAATACTGAGCTCACTTGTTTACAGAACCGCACGAAATTCTTGGGGCAGGTAGGGAAAGGTTGAGAAGGAAGGTACCTGGAGGGGTGCTACGAAAGTAACGTTATCAGATTAAAGTGAAACAAACAATTACGCTGGCGACTCCGAGACCTCACCCGCGAGTCCTGAAGGGTGAATTAAATTTTATTGGATTGTGGACACATGCCATTGCTCATGTTTAGCTCGTCAAACCTGGGTTGAATGACAAAGTACGAAAACTAACAAGAAAGAAAACAATTATAAAACGCACACAAAAATACAAAAAAGCAATCCCAGAGGAGTTCTGTCTTTTTTTATTAATGGTTATATTAGACAACAAAGAATTCTAGAAATTGAATTCAGTCAAATAAAGACACAACACCCAGACACAAAAGACATACACAAAAGACAGAAACAAATAGAGAAGCAGATTCCCAATATGAAACAAGATGGAAAAAGCAAAAAAAAAAAAAAAAAAAAAAAAAAAAAAAAAAAAAAAAAAAAAAAAAAAAAAAAAAAAAAAAAAAAAAAAAAAAAAAAAAAAAAAAAAAAAAAAAAAAAAAAAAAAAAAAAAAAAAAAAAAAAAAAAAAAAAAAAAAAACAGTGAACAGTGGACAACGAATATAAAACAACTGACAACACAAGTTAAAACCAACGAAAAACTGCAACGTTTCGGGGATTGCGACCTATCCCCGTCTTCTGGTCGGAACACCGAGATGGAATTGAAGTTCGCTAGAAAAATGGGGCTTATAAAGCCTGGATACGTCTCTAAGCTTCTCAGCCAATGGTGGCAAAGCATGTGTGATTGGCTGGGTTCTCGGCCAATGAGAGGCAAGTACTCTCTTGATTGGCTGAGAATCTTGTACTGATGTTGGCTGGTGTTCTGTCTACTCTGTTAAGCATATGTTCATTTGTTTTATTTATTTGTTTATTTTCTGTAACACTGTTTCTTTTTTATTACAGGCAACCACATATATTTCAGTTAAACATTCTATTAGCATATGATGTTTGTGTTACTGGCTATGTAAGCTGATTCTTTAATTTTCCTTTAAATTCTGTCCTTTTTCGTAACTTATTGGTTTAGCTGAGTCCCAGAGAATTTTGTGACTATTTTCCCGTGCATGTTCTGCAATTCTAGATTACTGGATTTCACCCTTTTGTGTGTTGTTCTTGTGTTCTTTGACGCAAGTGGATAAAGTTCTACTAGTTTCACCTATGTATGGAGAGCCACTTTCGCATGGTGTTTGGTATTTGCATTCGCGGGTCTGTCGTTTATCTACTATGGGTTTTACTTTAGTGAGGGTGGTTTTCAATGTGGAGCTGGAACGGAATGCTGTTCGTAGGTCGTATTTGTTGGCTATACAGTTGCCCGAGCAGCTTAGAGACCTATCCAGGCTATATAAGCCCCATTTTTCTTGTGAACTTCGTTCGCATCTCGGTGTTCCGACCAGCTGTGTCTCAGTCTGAAGACGGGGAGAGATCGCAATCCCCGAAACGTTGCAGTTTTTCGTTGGCTTTAACTTGTGCTGTGTTGTCTATTGTCTTGTATTCGTTGTCCACTGTTCACGTTTTTTTGGCTGTTACTATCTTGTTTCATATTGGGAATCTTCTTCTATATTTGTGTCTCTCGTTTTGTATGTCTTTTGTGTCTGTGTGTTGTGTCGATATTCTACTGAATTCCATTTCTGGAATTCTTTGTTGTCTTATGTAACCATTATAAAATAGTACAGAATTCCTCTGGGATTGCTTTTTTATAATTCTGTGTACGTATTATAATTGTTTTATTGTTTGTTTTCGTACTTTGTCATTCAACACAGGTTTGACCAGCTATACATGAGAAATGGTGTGTATGTCCACAATCCAATAAAATTTAATTGTAAACTCCCATTGCAACAAACATTTAACACTCTCATAATTGTGAATTGTGTGCAAATAAGTGTAATTTAATTTATTTGAAAATATTTTTAATATAGTGTAAAATTTAAAATAATTATTTAAATACTTTTTTAAGTCTTGCGCCCGAGACAATAATCTTGTAACAACATTTTTCTGTTTCCAATAATGAAAGCCCTGGTATGTAAAACGTACTTTCATCTTCATAGGTGTTATTAATACAAGCGCGTGTAAAAGTACACTTACCGTGGCATATTTTTTACAAATTTGGATTTTATTTTCACATTGACAAAAATTTAACCGTACATGAACATAAGTATGTGTAAAGTTACACCATAATTTGTAGATATACTATTGCCACATTCATATTATTTCATGTCCTGAATATACAGAGATGTGCATATACATTTTACATTATCTTGTAGGAATAAGTTATTTTTATTGCTTGTCCAACACTAAATGAAAATTTGCATAATAGCGTGACCTTGATTTCCTTTCCTACAGCCCGGTAATTTTATTTATTTTTTCTTACTTAAATCTAACCCTTGTCATACATCTCAAAAATAGTCACGCATTTAAGTAAATGGTATAGCAATAGTTTTCTGTTAGCTTGTTTTATAATATTGCATTCAAGTCGTCATCATACTTATCACAAACAAACTGTTAAACAAATAACAATTTCAGTAAGTTATCATTCCTTTAAAAAACTTTTTAGTAGAAGAATGATATTAAGCCTGTGTAATTTTTACAAAAAAAAATATTTTAAATACATGAATTACACCAACTACTAAATTTTCTAAAATTTCATTCAAATTACTTCCTACCACAGTTCTTAAATAATTCCGCTATTTTTCATAGCGCAGATCTGTTTACATAGAAAACTATTTCTGGTTTTTGCTGAATTTTAAGACAAACATGCGAAAATACTGATGTATTCTTGAGCTTTATTAATCAACATGGTGTGATACTCCAGAGTACGGAAAATAAAACAATACATCAATGGTAAAATCATATGTAACTCTAGTCAATGCGGTTAAAATAAATTAACGTACATATGTCTCGTGCATAGTACTCATCCGTTTTACATGGTTAAGCCTTTCTTTGGTTACAGAATCCGAAATAATGATTACGACATCATGAGTTTACCCACTAAAACGGGATTAAGTAATGAATGAAGAGGTTTTAGTCAGCGCTTAACATCAAGATCTTTAGCGCGGGTGAGGGGTGATATGATCTGAGTATGGAGCAGTGCCGGAATGAATGGGCGGGGGAAACGGGAGATCCTAGAGAAAACCCGCGGACCAGTCGCGTCGTCCGGCACGATCCCCACATGCGAAAATCTGGGGACCGACCACGCCGGGAATCGAACCCGGATCGCCTTGGTGGGAGGTCTGACTCTCAGCCCCCCCCCCCCGAGGGAATAAGTAAAATGCACATTCAAAATAAAGGCAATTATAATTTAATTTTGATTTATTCATAAACATGGTATAGTTATTGTATAAGAATATATTTGATTTATTCATAAACATTGTATAGTAATTATATAAGAATATATCCTATTTTGGAATGTAAATTGAAACTATCTTAGTAATTAAAATGCCAATTATTATCACTTAGAAGTTAAATAAATTGGTTTTGATACACTAACTCTACAAATGTCTCAGAAATGCATGCAGAATGAAATTGTGGAGTGGGTTTTACACGCTAGTGACTTAATGATCATATATTATTTTTTATTACGCTATTTGGCATAACATATCATAAATTTGATCTTCGTCACTCCAGAGGTATACATGAAGGAGGTGTTGCAAAGTGGATTACTGTTTTGGGTTTATTAATTGTAAGCCCAAAATTACTTCAAAATTTTAAACAGTAACTTCGTGCAACAAGTAAGTTTCAGATTCATTCACCATTTCTTCGCCTGTTTGTAGATTTTCGATGTCGTCGGACAGGTTAAGTCTTTCATCACCTGAAGCAGGTAACGTCGAGGTATCGCAAATCACATCCATCTCTTTGCTTTTGTTAATGTTTTTATTTTCATTTGAATTCTTATAATTAGCGTGCTTCCTGTTGAATTCCTCTTCTTTGAAGAAGTCAAAACCGCCTGCTTGCCAGCAGCTGCGCATCACACGTACTACGCTGATGAACAATAAACCAAAGCCTGTACAAAACAGTAAGTACACGATGACATCTTGAGCTACAGGCAGGACGTTCAGGTAGAAAATGAACCTGTTGTTCATCCAGTCTGGAAGTTTTTTCATACTCTAAAACAAATAAATAAATAAATTAATAAGCAGTTCAACATAAGACTGTAGTTAAAAGTAACAATCGTAATTGTATAATCTCGAGAGGCAAATATATCTTTGCGATAGTGCATATAGTGATCAAGTGCAAGTATTGATTTGTAAAGATGTGTTACCTCAATTGCGTAAGTCATATTTTATTTTAGTTCTTAAAATCTAATTCTCAAAAGACTCTCCAGAAACATGTAAACCACTTTCAAACTAAATCCTTTCTGCTGGTTACTTGTATGTTTGTCCGCATGTATTCTCTGGTTCTTCGTGTCACACAATTTGCCAATGCCCTAATTAATTATCTGATTTGGATAAGTACCACTGTTACATGCAGAAAGATGTATTTTTTTCTATACTACAATGAATCATTTATAAGGATTATCTTATAAAGATTTAGATAGTGGATTCAGAAAAAGACAAGGTATTTGAAGTAACTTACAAGGTTGACTTGACCAGGCAAGCGGTTGAGCTGCAAAGTGTAATAGGCATAAATCAAGAGTTTTATTAAATGAGCGTATGTAAAATCGTTATGTCGTTCAGAAATAAAGAATTTAAATACTATTTATTATATGTTACGTTCAATATTAACATACAAAAGACATTTTAGGCTTTAAAATTGTTATATATATATACATATATATATAAATATAATATTATGTAATATAATGCATAGTAATAATATACACGTATTATATGAGTACGTGAACAGAAGTATCGGTACTTCGTTTAGTGACTGACGCCGTGAATGTTAAGTAAGTAGGGACGTAGGAGGCATGTGACAATAGCGAGCCAGCAAGCGAGAACGGGATTCTGGGTGAACAACTGAGTTCAAATAGGCATACACAGAGTTTATCCATGCTGTGAACTACCAAAATACTTTATCATCCGTTTAGAAGTTTCGAATGAGTAGATTTAATAGAAAGACTGAGTCACATATTTTATCAAGGAAATAAACAAGTATACCTGGAACATGTATATGACAGCCAAAGCTCTTACTTTACTGCAAATTGTCTTCCTTGAAATAGTATTAACATCTGGTCAAAGGACATTTAGAAAAGTCTACGTGTTAACGTGTTTTGCACAACAGGATACTTTAAAGAAACTAATGGTCGCATCACGCTCTTCTGCTTTGACGCTGACGGTAACATATTTGTGTAATGTAAAATATAATGCAGCCGTAAACACTTTTCAATGAATTATAATAAAATAACTACATGAAGTGATGCTTAACATGTGAAAAAAATCTCTCTTATTAATTTTATATGCCTGAAAAACTGTCAAATCACTACTTTCTCTACAATAACTGTCAGTTCTACTCCAACGAAGCTGTAATTCTACCTCTTGACGATGTTAAAAACTCTAGTGCTCATCATGTAATTTAGCATTCTTCTAAGGTTAGCGGTACATTTAACCAACGAACAACCAACATATCTTTAGTCACAGCTATTATGTAATTATTTTATTAACTTAGTGCTAGAAATGGTTATGTTAACTACTTCTTATATTCTAACCATAATTTTAGACAAAGTAAACTGTCTTCTCCCCTTCTCTTGAAAAACTTTTCGAGGGGATGGTGTGGTAGGCACATATATAAGCAAATTCCCAAGTGGATATCAATACATCACTTGCTACTTCCTTCTTGTTTATCTACAAGTAGGCTAAAATAGCCACATCATCGTTCATTAATAACAAAGTTAGTATTAACTCACCTACCTCTATACAACATTTATGTTAGCTGTCCTCAGGTGACTCAGATTCATACGACGCCGAACATAAACTTTATACGATTTTAAGTAGTTAATGTATTTATTTTCATATCTGCTTTTAATTAGGTTCACTGCTAGATATAATAGGCCTAAATATTTTGGGCCTTCACAGGTAATGGGACACAACACAAAGTTTGTTTATTAATGATGGGTTTATTTGCCAACTGTAGTCAGTCTTCATTTGTTACAAAAATATTTTACAACAGCTAAATATATTAAAACTTTTTACTGCAGGATGTTGGTAATTTAATTATAGCATTATTCATCAAATATTTTCAGTATCAATTATAGTAGTGCATGGTAAACTATGAAAGGAAATGAATTACTGTATGGTAACATTTAGCTATGTTTCGTCTGCAGAAATTCCTACAGTGATTAAGGAACTAACTCTAATGCCAGTGTAGTTAGTATCATTTGACTTAAGAGTAGTGTCATCCAGCTAAAAAGATACCTGTAATTCTGTGTGACGGTCTTTTGAAGGTCAATGCTGGAAACAGACGGTAGGTACAGCCCGCAGAAAGGTTTTGTGAACAGTAAATCTAAATGTGAAAGGTAAATTCTTAACAAACAAGAAGAGTTCGTATTACTGCGTAAGTTGGCAACATTGAGAAAGTAAACTGTTTATGTGACTATATTACATTGATTACATTTAGTGTTAAACTTTGCATTCAATATTTATAAAAAGCATTTATGGTCCCGATAGGTATCAGACTTATATATATTTCCTGGATAGGGTATTGTCACAATGGTAGTTATGAGTGTTAAGGAAGCTTGGAAAAATATAGTTTTTAATTATTGTTTTCGAATACACAACTTCGGCTTGAAATATAAATTTATCAATTAAAACACAAATGAGGAATTTCATTGTGCGATGATTCCATGCGATCAAAATTTTATAAAGCATAAACAGGCAAATCTAATGCGCCGTAAAGTATTGATATTTTAGTGTTCATAGATACGAAATTCAAAAAAGCAAAGAAGTTTTACTATTCTGACGGAATAATACTTACGAACAAAATAATTTACTGCTCTCATACTTCCTAATCTTGTTCATAAGAAACATGTGATATAAATCACACTGCAAGTAAATTATATTCTTTACATAATTTATCGTTGCAAAAATATATTATTTATGTTTGTTCTTAACAAATATAATAAAAATACTAATTTGACATTGTTTGACTCATTATTTATATCTTATTAGTCTCTGATAGCACAATTGTAACAAACAAAAAATTATATTAACGATTCTTAAACAAACCGCAGCTCAATCTTGGTCCGACAGTTGTTCATCGTTCGGTATTTTCAGTTATAGCTTGTAAGTGGTTTAACAATTGCTAAAACTTTAAAATATTTTATTTCCCTTTAGAAAAAGCAATAATGGCACTCATGAAGCTCTTTCTCTGGTTCCTTCCCGAAGTTCGCATTTGATGTTACCAGTTAAAAACCATATTTCATGCTACATATGTTAGTTAAGTGTTAGTATGTACGTAAAAATTATTGTAACTAAATAAACAGACCAACTCGAAACATTAATCTCCAACACAGACGTATTTTTTTCAGATGGTATTAAAACTATAAAATACATATTTAAGAGTCGTAATTAAGTGTTTTCATTAAAGTTTTGTTTCAAAATAAGAACGTTAAGTAAGTAGGTATCGTTCTCAGTTCTCTATTAAGAGCTCTGCCTGGTCAGAGCTGTCTTGCGTTATTCGAGGCATGTGTAGATGGGAGTTATAAGCGTAACACTGACGAAGATTTGAAGTGTGCAATCGCTTGTCAATCCGAGCTGCTCATTCTGTGTTGTCCCCTTACATCGTTTTCTTATAACACTGTCAGCGGGCATCCCATCATTCAACTCTCCGTCGCTATTAGAAAGGTTCGCTGCATGTGTGTGCGAAAATACGCTGCCTTCAAAATGTCTTGCTGACTGCGATATTAAATTACTATCGATAGTTTTACTGCACTACGTGGCTTCACCCACAGTACTGAAGGATATTTTGTCGGACCGAAACAAATGTGCACGAAAACCGGCCATGAATTGGAGACAAACCAGAAGTGTTACATATTTATAAGACGCTAATATACGCTGCCAAATGCATATATCTTCCACTACTTATGCCAAGACACCAAACCAACAACCAAGGAATAAAATTCTACACTCCCTAAACGAGACAGGAAAAATTTTAATTGGTACTCCAAATCATAGCGCTTGAAGATTATTTTGGTAAAGCTACAGCACATAAACACTCTTCAGTGAAATGTTCGTAATATTAGCTCCCTAACTAGTTCTAATAAAGTAAGATGAGTACTATTTTTGACTACACCACAGAAAGTGAGAGACAGATGCTTTTAATCGGATACTATACGTTAAACTCTGAATGGCATCTAATAAATCAGTGTCACGTCAATGGCTTTGTCTGTAATATTAACAATTCTAACAAAATAGTATTTAAGGGATTACCTAAGATGCTAAATAAATACATTAAATATATTTAAGCTTTTCTAATTTAATATTTATATAAATCGAGTTGCATTTCTGACGGTAAACATCCTGATACAGAAAGAAGCAAATGTTATTTTGACATGGCTGTAGGCAGGGATTTATCTCTAAGGTTGTTCTCTAATGTCACTCTCAAACATAGCACTTTTAAATCCCACTGTATGAGCACTAACATTTTAATACAAAAATATAAATTGGTAGAACATAAAATTCTTAATATGATGGTAGATAATATATAATAACGTTAACTAGTTTAACACGTTCAAGTGATATGACTCATTTTTTAAAACTTATTTTACATTTCGTGTTGTTCTCACGACACAAGGACAACTCTCACTTTCCCTTTCGGAAACACTGCTTTTGAACCTGTAACATATAAATTAACTTTAGATAGTGAAAGGAATAATTCGCTAGTTCCATGACCAGCATGTTAGAATTTACGGTCATGCATATACTCTTAGTTTTTTTTTTTTTTTTTGGCATTCTACAAAAGGTCTGCAGTTCTGCAAATACTGTTAAATAAATACAACGAAACAAGCAGCACACTATTATTTTCAAATCTATGAGTTGTGTGATTTTTCCTCCAATGGCCTTTATTTCGCGAGTTGGAATGCTTCACGCATGTGCTTAGCACCTGCGGGTTGGTGTACCTGCAGAACACGCCGAACATACCCAAACAGGACTTAGAATTATTTCGGGCTCTATTAGAGGCTCATTTATTTTGAACAGCACAGTACATATGTGTATACCGAATGAGTCGTTATCAGTTGCTAGCCCGGCAGGAGTGAATTCCTGAGGTCAAATAAATAGGTAATCAACAACACAACATTGGGCCTATTGTGAAGTATGACGGAGTTATACACCTTCAAAGGTGGAGGTGAGAAATGTGTAATTGGACAATAATATCGTAGTCATATGTAACTAAGCAACGAAATTTCGTATACGGGCTACAAAAAGAACATCCCTTCATATTTTAACTAAAGTTTGACAACTCCTTAATGCTTAGAGCTTTGTAACCATTGACTTGAAGTGACCAGACACGACATGCATGTGATCAGAATGTATACATTAGTAATAAAGGCACCCTTGAGAAAAACTGCTAATGTGAACCGTTTCCTCATAAATCATATGTTTAGTTGGGAAGTGATATTGTGGTGGCCTGAGAGGTAGGAAGCCGGTAACATTTTCGGTTATTGCAGTACCTGTTTACAGAAAATGTGACATATCTTTGAATTTAACGAGTTTACGGTTGAGAAGTTACTGTTCTAGTGCCAGCTTTGTTTTGGTTACTGTTTTATCAATTTTCAATGCCTACTACTCGATCAAGACAACTAATCATGCCGGAAATATACGAACTTGTTGGAAAACCACTAATCACCTTGCGTAGCTGTACGCCTACTGATGCAACACAAACCTGGTCAGATGTCATTCACACAGTTAGCCTATGTGTAGCCAGAGTTGTAAGCTTGTAATGCCTGTTAACAACATCGTGCTTTGAAAGACAGTTCAAAGCTATTTAGTTTCTGGAAATCGCAGTCTTTTATGATGATGGACGCTTACAATCGTATGTTTGATTAAATTAACCGAGAAATGAAGAATAAGAAGATTGTGTTGTCAAGTAAACAGAAACGCACTCATGTTTTGCGACAAAAAAATTAATCCTTGTTCGCCCCCCACAAAACCCCAACCGCCAATAAACGCGCAGCAGCTGTTGTAGGAAAATTAGGGAAAAAAATTTCCTGAATTTGAAAACAATCTCAATGAGCTGAATTGCGTGGTGAAAATCTGCAGACACCTGTCAACAAACGGAAACCAAATACAATGAAAACATAATAAACTGATACATTTTTGTGACGCGATACGGCTGAGTGTAGAAATTTTGTACATGGTTAAAAATTACGCCTCTAGTATTGAAACATGTGTGCAGGTAATGAACCCGGATGAGTTTTCACAGAACAAATATCTGTGAAACCACTATCCAATGAATATGGCTTGGTTCAAGAAATGCAAAACCAAAGGCAATTACGTACGCAAAGGAAAAAGTGACATTGTAGCATAAAAATTACTATAAAAATGTTTTGTGCGTGTTACTTTAATATTTTGTGCATTGAAGGAATTTACGTACATTTTTAACTGTAAGTCGTAATAAGAAACATAAAAAATAATACCTAGCTCTAGCCTTCTTGATTTTAGCTTTCCGTGGTTTCTCAAAATCACTCCCGGCGAATGCTGGACTGGATCCCTTAACAAAAGCCATTGCCAATTTCTTGCCCCTTTATCCTAATTTGTCAAGTTGTGGGTTTCTATCTGCAATGACATTGACTGTTGACAATGACGTTATGGCCCACTTAAAGTATTGCAATTATTTAACATTCTTATTATACTTGGGCTGGAATATAAATGCATGCCGACTTCTAGTGGCGGTATAGGAAAGCTTATGACTGGTAACTGAACCAAGGTAGTGTCGCATGAACACAGGCGATACTGTACTCTATGAATATTCTTTCACCAGTGACCTGTCTTCTTCTCAAGGCCAAGCACACTTCCCTCCTGAGATGACTAGTTTTATCGGTCGTGTACTATGCGTTTGTGGTTTACACTACAGGCAAGTAGTCACAGTGTGTATGATCGAGTGGTGTAGTTGATGTGCATCTCGCATGCTGTAAAATGTCGTGTAATGCATCCGCAGCGCGTCTTCGAAATGTTGAAAAGGTTCCTGCCAACGTTTGAAACACGTATGTTCATTAATATCAGCCCATCAGTGTTGGCATAAAACAGGAAATATACACAGATGTTACAACATTGTTGGCCGACCTCAATTGAATATCGAGCACTACGTACTGGACTATGTTGTTGCAAATTCATATACTAGCACCCGAGGAAATCGTAATGTCGATACCCTCATGTGAAAACCTCGTAACCCAAAAATTGATTTTTTACAGGGGAGGGAGTTTTTCGCTGATTCCAATCAAACAATGGAGCCTTGTATGCTCTTATTTTTGCTTTAAAATTAAAAAATAAACGTATCTGGAGATACATGTGAAAACTTCGTACCTCCGAAATCGGTTTTTTTACAGGAGAGGGAGTTTGTCACTTGTTACAATCCAACAATGGATTTGCGAAAGTTTGGATGTTTCCTTTGAAAAACTTTAAAAGCATATCTGGAGATGCGTGCTTTTCCCAGTTGATGAGGATTTTTCTTTCGAAGTAGAGTAAAAAAACGAAAATAAAAAAAAAAATAAGTTACGAGGTTTTCTCATGAGGGTATCGATTGGCTCAACGAATCGTAATCGGTAGTAAGTCAGAGTTTACGGCGAGACAGATTTCATGCATTTCACTACCGCCATTGTGTGTACTCCCTTCTAATCGGCCTACACGTTCGTAGTTTTGTGAGTGTTACTGAAAATAAATTAAAAGTACCAGATTTGATAACAGTAAGTCATAATCACCGTCTTCAACGTCCCCAATGAGTGTGTGTGGGCTCCTATTAAGTCCACACGCAACAGTGGAGTCTCACTTAAGGGCATGGCCTACCGCGATTTTCATCCCCATATTTTTATTTTTCATTTGTACCATATATTTTTTCTTATTTTAGACACAAAATGTGACTAAATTTGATTCTTGTGAAACATTTTTTTTTATCTCTCATAGTTATCATATAATGGTTTGTTAAATTAAAAATTTAACTGACATACGAAACTGAAAAAATTCACACTGGATAAATACATCGCAATTTACAGTGTTACGTACTGTGCCGTTCAGAATATATGAGCGCACTTGTGGAACCCAAAATATTTCATAACCCATTCGTAGGGACCCCTGTTTTTCGCGAAAAGAATTTTGCCCCACTTTGTTTCAGAGCTTTACGTACACAACTGCAATTCTACTTCATGGTTATTGGCAGAATTTTTCCTTGAAGTGACGTATCTCATTTGACAGAACCAATTACAATAACACTCCTACAACAATACACGTCTGTGATTTGCTGGTAGAATCTCAAGGCTCGCGACAGTTAAAATATCCAATCACTGACCACGCAGCAGAACTGCAGATGTGCACGTAAGGCACGGAAAGAAAGTGAGGCAAAATTCTTCTCGAGAAAAACAGGGGTCTCTACCCATTCGGGTATGTTCGGCGTGTACCGCAGACGCACTAAATCGCAGGCGCCAAGCAAAGGCATGAATCGAGGCGCTCGCTGCACCTCGCAAAATAAAACTACTTGGAGGAACACAACTCACAGAATTGAAAATGTTGGTGTGCAGCTTATTTCGTTGCATTTATTTAACAGTATCTGCAGAACTGTAGGCATCATTTCGAACGCAATAATCAAAGTATATATACAGGGCATTGTATTATAATATTCTGGCCACTGAACAAGCGAATCATTTCCGTATCTTTCTAAAGATAATTTGTAGGTTACAGGTACAAGAGCAGTGTTACTGCAGGGGAACGTGAGTTGTTCTCGGGTTTCGGGTAGCGAAAATTAAAAAAAAAGTGGTACACCACGTAATCATTAAACATTTTTTAATGTTATTACATATTTTCTACCATCATATTATATATATGTTTTACAAATTGGCATTTTTGTATTAAAAGACTGTGCTTATACGTTACGATTGAAAAGTGATATGTTTGAAAGTGGCATTAGAGGACAACCTCAATAATAGAATCCTGACTAGGTCATTGTCGAAAGAATCATTGCTATCTCAGTATCAGAAAATTTTCCGTCAGAAATGCGACTCAGTTATAGAATTATGAAATCTGAAAAACGAACAAATGTTTACATAGTATATATTTAATGCACTAGTTAGTCCTGAAACTGCTGCGTTGTTAAACCGGTTAGATATCATAGACATATAGAGTGACATTGTTTTATTAGATGTCATTCACAGTTTAATGTTTAGTATCTAATTAAAAGCATCCTTATGTGTCATTACGTAATGTAGTCAAACATATTACACAGCTTACTTTATTAGAACTAATTGGAGACCTAAAACGTATGCAATTTCAATAAACTGCACTTTTCATTCCATAGTTGTTATGTGCTGCAACCTAAATGGTCTGTAAATACTACGATATTAGGTAAACAAATTTACTTTTCCTATTTTTCTTGGGGATTGTTAGGTTTTTCTTCCTTTGTTCGGTGAGATGATAGAAACAGCGGAAGATTAAATACTTATGCAGTCAATATTAGAATCTTTTAAATTCGTAACACTTTAGGTTTTTTCTTCATAATATTTTTCAATGTCGTTTTTCTTCAACATTAGTTTCGGTCCGAAGAACTATCATTCCAGTGCTTTGGGTGAATCCACGTAGAGTAAAGGCTAGAAAATAATTTAATATCGAAGACTGCAAGAAATTTTGAACGTAGACTATTTTCGCACATGCAAGCCGTGAACGTTCCTAACAGCGATGGAGCAGTATTTTTTTTTCCTTATTACTGGCCCACGGCTATGCAGCCCATCGGCCAAGAGTGCATCTATGTTATTAGGTTACAGGTATCAATGTGACTTAATTAAGAAACATTTCATGAGACCATGGTAAAGAGACAATTATTTCAGACCATTTGGACGAACACAATTTCACACCCAAACTCACATGGGAAGACATAGAAGTAAAATGAGGGAACGCCCGCTGAACGTGTTATAAGAAAATTATGTAAGGACACAACACAGAATGAGTAGCTCGGATTGACGAACAATTGCGAACTTGAAATATTCGTTAATGTTGCTCTTATCACTCCATTGTACTCATGCCTCGAAAAACGTAAGACAGCTCTGATCAGGCACAACTCTTAATAGAGAACTGCGAATGATTCCTGCTTGACGCTAATATTTTGAAATATAATTTTAACGGAAGCAATCTATTATGAAACTAAATTATGTATTGCGATACATAAATTGTTACCCCATCTGAAAAAAAAAAACTACTATGTTGGCTATCAATGTCTTGAGATTGTCTCTTCCCTTCGTTACAATAATTTTTACTAACATACGAACACTTAACTCATTTATGCAGCGTAAATATTGTTTTAAATTGGTTTTATCTTATATGAACTTCAGGACGGCACCACAGAAAGAGATTCATGAGCTCCATTATTTCTTTTCTAAGAGAAATAACATATGGTAAACGTTTTTCATTTGTCAAACGACTTGAACTGTATATCTCAAAATGTCAAACGATGAAATAATGAGCTGCAGCTTGTTATAGAATGAGTAAAAATAATTTTTTTGTTTGCATTTTGTACCAGGTAAGCCTATATATATATATATATATATATATATATATATATATATATATATATATATATATATATATATATATATATATATATATATATATATATATATATATATATATATATATATATATATATATATATATATATATATATATATATATGAGAAAAAATAAGAACTAGTCTATTAAAGTAATCAGCGATGTTTATAATATTTTTAAAATTTGTATTTATGTTTGTGAGGAGCAATCACAAATAACACTCACCTAACTTATGTAAATAAGTTAATTTATCTTTAGAGTAGTTTACACCACACGTTTCTCATATACGTACTAAGACTACGAGGTGTGAGAGCATTAAAGTATTTAGTTCGAATTTGTTACTCCGTCGGAATAGCAAAACTGATTTGATTTGTTGAATTTCGTATTCATGAACACTACAATGTTAATATGCTACGATACATTAGTTTTACATGTTTATGATTAATATCTATCTGATCTTATTTGGCTGTTAGTTACACAATGAAATACCTCATCAATATTTTATTGTTAAATTTATGTTTCAAGCCGAAATTTATAGTAAGTGTATACGAAAACAAATATGAAAAGGAAATTATTCTCCGCTTCATCATAATGTTCATAACACTGCCTGTGCCCTATCCAGGAAATAATTATAAGATCTGATTTCAATCATGACCAAGAATACTGCTTAGACATATGAATACAAAGTTTAACAGACAATGTAATCAATGTAATAGTCACATAAATAATATTTTATTCTCAATGTTGGCAATTTACACAACAACAGACACTCTTCTTGATCGTCAATAATTTACCATTTACACTTAGCGTTACTCACAAAATCACTCTGCTGGCTGTACCTACCATCAGATTCCAGCATTGGCCTTGTCAAGACCTTCACAGTATGACAGCTGGCTTTTGGCTGCAGCACATTGACCTCGAGTCAAATGTGACTAACTACACTAGCACTACAGTTCCTTAACCGCTGTAGGAATGTTTGCAGACGAAACACAGCTAAATGTTACTAAAAAGTAATTCTTACACAGTTTACCAAGCACTGTGATTCATACTACATATTAAATCTTATACCAATATAAAAATAGTTAAACTTAAACATCAACATCCTACGGTGAAACATTTATGAAATAAAATACACTGTTAAGAATTAATTCATTTAGCTAAATATGTTTGTAACAAATGATGTCTGACTCTAGTTGCATATAAACCCGTCAATAATAGAAAACTTTGTTTTGTGTCCTGTTACCTGTAATTACTTAAACATGTTAATTATATCTAGCAGCAAGAGTAATAAAAATAAAATATTGTAAAACATATCGTAATTATAGTCGCAGATACTTTACGTTGGGCGTCGTACAAATCAGTGTCACTATGCATGTTGTACAGACGTGAGTGAATTAATATTAACCTTGTTATTAATTAATGATTTTGTCGATAGTTTAGTCTATTTGTAATCGTACAAAGAGAAATATAAGAGAAGTTTTCACATCCACTGAGCGACTTGCTTTGCGTACCATATCATCTTCTCGAAAACTATTTAAACAAAAGGGGAGCGGATAGTTTCTGTGTTTAAAATTATGGCAAGAAAATCAGTAGTGATAGAATAATTTGTAGCACTGAGTAAATAAAGTAATTATAAATTGCTGGGACTAAATATTTTGGCTGTCTATTAGTTAGAGGTACTATAGAAGGTTTCAGGGTAAATTGATAAACGTTAAGAGAATACAAGAAGGTATATTCCTGCTAAATTACTGTACGAGCACAATAGTTTTTAAAAATTTCAGGAGGTATATTTATACCGCCATCAAAAAAGGACTGAAAGTTATCGCATACAAGAAGTTGTTTGATAGTTCTGCAGGTATGTGAAATTAATTTGAAAATTTTTTAACAAGTAAAGCATCACTTCAAATATATATTTTACTATAATCCACAAACGGTGTTCAAGGCTGCACAAAAACTTACACATATATAACCGTCAGAGTCGGAAAAGTAGTGTGTGATGGGACCATTTGTATCATTGAAATGTCCTGCTGTGCAGAACACATTAACAATGTAACATTTATAAATGTACTTCGACTTGGTATTAATAAAATTGCATAGAAGACCATTCACGGTACAGTAAGCACTTAGAGTGCCATAGAGATATTCTAGGGTACTATACAAGCTTATTTCCTTGATACTAAATGTAACTCAGTCGTTTTATTGAATCTTCACATTCTAAACTCCTAAGCGAACGATAAAGTATTTTGGTTGTTCGCAGTGAATTTCTGACGCGTGAAACGTAGTCTTACGATTGTCCCTGCAACTAACAGCGATTTTGTCTGGGCCTTATTTTTAGTCACGGAAATGTTGACATTGTGGGGTATTTACAGACTCTTTAATGTAAGAGGGTAATTGTAATAAATGTGTACTTTATGTGGTATTAAGACTGATTTACACCGAGCAACAAACAACTGCTCTACATATCGTCCAAGTTATTCGTAAAATGACTTCAAAAAATAAAATGTTTATTTCCTGCACTCATAGATGTTGAACAACACGTGTCGGTAGAACTGTATAATGAAACTCGTCTATAACTTGTTTCTCTCTGATCGTGCTTGCTTTTGGATCGCCTGCCTTAAAAGTTTACCAACTAAGTTTTCTTCTCAATAATTAAGTTATATTATAAAATAAATAACTTGTATAATTTTTTTAGGTATCTAACATAATCATCATTCTGTCGCGAACATCTCAATATATCTACCGGTTGTAATAAGTATCATCGGCTGATATAAAATTATTTTATCTTTTCGTCCGTTTATGTGTCAAATTTCGGAAAATCTTAGTTTCACATCTTAAATATTTAGTATCAGTATCCACCTGAAGTGAAAAATCATAACGATAGCCCGTTCAGTCGTAGCATAATCGATCATTCATTTAAAAAACACATATCACCCCTGTACGGTACTGAGAGTTCGAATTTTTAAAATTCTTAAAAATCTTTTTCTGCCATTTATCATCCTGGAGCAAAAATAAAGTGTATTTCTCGATTGGTTCCATATATAATGATTTATCTAAAACAAATTCCACGCCTCTTCAGTTTCTAAGAGAGTTAATTTCGAAAAACCGTTGATAAAAATCAAACTACTTCACTGGTGACTCTTGGACGTGAAAAACACGAAAATACCTGTTGGGTGCGACGAACAATTAAATACACATTTCATTTCTTTTCACCCCTTTTCACCTCTTTAGATGGGGATTTTTTTTTGGTGTTCGAGTTAGTTTCAATCATAAACAAAAATCACATCGCAACTGTCAATCAAAAATAATTTTACTTTTTTTTTTACCTCTTTGGAGATAAATTCGGAAAATATATTTAAACTGTATTTTCGATATATATGTAAGCATCATTCTAAAGCTTAGTGCAATTCGCTACCTCGATGTTTTAGATAGATACGGAGCAATAATCGAAAACATATTTCACATATTTTCACCCCTTAATTATGAAATTTCGGAACGTCTTGGAGTCTTGTGTTAGTCATTTGTGTACGTAACATATTTAAGTAAAACTCGCCACGATTTCCCATTAGATTCTAGCTGTATGGATTAGTAAAAAACACATTTCCCCTCCTTTAAACTTTGCGATTCGAATTTCGAAAAACTTTGTAAGTAACATTTTAAAGTAAGGAACCACTCGTTATGTGGAAGGATTCGATACATATCGATAATTAATCGAAAATAGATTTAATGTCTTTCATCCCTTAAATGTTGAAGTTTGCAAACACCTTTAATTGGCTTGTAAGCATTTTTATGTGTGTCCTATTGAAGTAATAATCGTAATGATAGGCTGTCGGATTTGATCTCTATAGACGTTTCTTTGGAAATACATTTAATCCCTTTTCACCTCGCTAGAGGTCGAATTTTGAAAAAGTACTTCATAGTGTTCGCCTACGACCTGAAGGGAAACCACACAAAAATTTCACGATTCTAGGTCAGGTGGTTTTGGCTGCAGTTTGAAGTCAGTCAGTGTTCTCTTTTGATAGACTCGGTATAGGTCTATTTGAAGTCAGTCGTTCACCCAGAAGCCCGTTCTACTGCTTGCTATCATGCTGTTGCCACATCGCAGGGTAAAGGCCCCCACTCTTTCAACATTCATGATGTTAGTCACGAAATGAAGCACACGTTCTTCTGTTCACGGACCTGTATAATACAATAGCAGTGCTTCCGCGGCTTTTCTCGGGTGTGATTTTTCATAGCACTTGATAATTATTTTCACTGAAGCCTCTTTGTACACCAGACAGGTAGTTCAGTCGTCAAGTGTTAGAATAACCAATTTGCTAGTTGAGCTAACCCTGAAGAAGGATAAGACGCTATAACGAAAAGCACGAAAAGGAGTCTTCAGTTTTTCCCGTCACTACCAGCAATTTTTCCTGGGCCTTATTTATAGTTACAGCAATGTTGACATTGAAGGGTAATTACAGGTACTTTAACATTTTAGGGTAATCGAACGAAATACGTAGTTTACATGGTATTAAGATCGGTTTTCCCCGAGCTACAAACAATTGTGCCATGTAACGTTCAATTCATTCATAAAACTACTTTTAAATATAATATATTTATTTCCTTGGCTCATAGACGTCGAACATGTATCGGCTGAACTGTTGAATGAAACTTCTGTATAACTTATTTCTCTCTGGTTGTACATACTTTTTATCATCTGCCTTGAAAGTTTACAATCTAGATTTTCTTCTCAATAATTAGTTTCTTTATAAAATTAAAACTTACATTAATTATTTTAGGTATTTAATGTAACAATCATTCTGACGCGAACATTTCAACATCACTACTGGTAATAATAAATATCATTGGCTGATAGAAAACAAATTTTATGCTTTTTAACCCTTTTTGTTGCAGAATTTCGAAAAATCTTAATTCCTTTTTTTTGAGTAATTGTACATGTATCCAAGTGAAGTGAAAATCGCAACAATATCCTGTTCAATCGAAGCAAATTCGTTCACACCTTAAAAATCACATATAATCCCTGTACAGTACTGACAATTCAAATGTTCAAAAATCTTAAAAACCTTTTTGCGGCCAGTTACCTAATCATCACCCTAAAGAAAAAAATTAACTTAATAAATCGAGAGGTTTGATACACACAAGATTTATCTAAAACACTGAATTTCTAAATTTCATTAAATCACATTTTAGAAAACTATACTGGTCTCTTCTGGATGTGAAAAAACACAATAGTGCGCTAAGTTCGTGATATATTTCGACGATTAGTTAAAGACACGTTTTATCACTTTCCACTCATTTGCATCTCCATAGATAGAGAACTTTGAAAATTTCTGAAAATACTTTTCGGGTATTTGAGTAAGCATCAGTCTTAAACAAAAATCACGTTGCTACATAACAGATCTATTGTGTGATATGTATAGAATGTGAATCGAAAACACATTTTGCCCACTTTTACCTCCCTGGGCTTGAATTCAGAAAATATATTTAAATTATATTTTCGATACTTACATAATCATCAATCTTAAACCAAGATCACTTTGACATCTCGATTGGTTTAATAGATATGGAGGAATAATCGAAAACACTTTTCCGGTATTTTCACATCCTTAATTATCAAATTTTGAACGTATTGGATTCCTATGTTAGTCATTTGTATACGTAACCAATTGAAGTAAAATTCACGATGATAGCCAATTGGATTCGAGCTGTACAGATGGTTAGTAAAAACACATGTCCCCTCTGTTTACTCTTTGGGAGTGGAATTTCGAATAATTTCTTTTTGAGCATTCACATCAGCATAATTTTGAAGTACTGAACAACTCTGTATCCTGAAGGTTTCGGTAGATATCGATAGTTAATCGAAAACACATGTCAGGTCTTTTCACCCCCTTAAAGATTGAATTTCAAAATCCCTTAAATTGTGTAGTATGCTGTTTCTATGATTGACCCATTGAAGTGAACGTTACGACGATAGGCCGTCAGGTTCAGCGCTGTGTAGACAGACCTTATGACAAACATTTCTCCGCTTTTCACCCTCTTATGGGACGAAATTCGAAAAATACCTTCTTGGTGCTCGCCAATGACCTAAAGAGAACCCAAACAAAATTTTCATATTAATAGGTCCATCGGTTTGGACAGCAGTTTGACGGAATGACTGATTGACGTATCAGTCAGTCAGGGTTCTCTTTTATACACAGAAACATCTGTTAACAGAATATTTAAATATGTAACTATTTTAAGACCTAAAATGTGTATTGTTTGATAATATTGAATGTAACATACATTCAACAGTATTTAAATAATTTATGTTGAAACACTATAGTGATTTTTTAATTCTCCTTAAATAAAACTCTAAATTTATCACATTTATGCAGATCTTCCTCTTTCCTGACCAAGTCAACCTCGTAAATTGCTTCAATTTTCTTGTTTTTTTTTTCTGAACTAACTATTGTCAATTAAATAAGATAACACAAACCATCCAGTGCATAAACAAATAAATTGCATATAAAGCGCAGTAATTAAATATGTTTGTATATATATATATTTATTTTTGATGCCGCGTGGTAACACTGGCACAATTCGAGAGACATAAGTGAACGGGTGAATTATAATTGCTCGTTCACTAATCTGGTATTCCGGGCTGTTTGAGCGGTCAGTGCTTCCAAGTACTCGAATGACAATACATTTTTTGTACCAAAGTACTGCTTGAAACTAATGATTATGGTACCTTTTTCTTTCAAGTACTCGAGATCGCATTTTAATGCCGCTTGTTGTGGCCACATCAGGTGAAGAATTTTGGGCGGTTCTCACACTTTGGTCTTGAGAGTTGGCGAGCGATATCGTTACGTGGATGTGAAGCACCATGAGAATGCACGAGAAATTATAACAAAAAAATCGAAAAGCCACTGCGAAACAAAATATTAAACTTGGAAAATTAGTGCCAGAAATCAAACCACGATATTTTTCGTTGAAAAAAAAAAGCGGGATCAGAAATTAAGTCACTGTATTTTTTTTCGTCGATAGAAAGTTGTTTACGATTTTTTAAAGATGGATCGTCAACAGTGTACCGAGTTTTGGCACTAACTACTTGTTAGCAAATATCTGAAGCTTGAATGAGAATCATATCGATTTGACAGCAATCTTTGAAACTATTCGTTTATTCTCTTATTAACTCTAAACGTAAACATTTAATGGTGTTTTTCAACTAAACAGAGATTGAGGTTTCATGTTTATGACGGCCCGATATAGAAAAATCCAAACTAAGCATTACTGATTTTGCAGATTAGCAAAAAATTTGCTTCTTATGTGCTACAATTATATTGTGACGAAATATTTCTGCAAGGAGAAGAAGAGGAATACATAGGCCTAATATGTAACGGTTGCCCGTTGCCGATAACTGATTTGTGAACTTCAATGTGACCCGTTTAACAAAAATGTTTAGTTACTAATACACGCATATCGACAGCACGAGAGTGAAATCTTACATAAATGATGGACGTTATCTTGGGCATATGAGACGTTTTAAAATTATATTTAAGGAAACTTTATGGACAATTAACAGAAACCATGCATAATAATTATCTTGACGTTTGTGAGTATGATCTATAACTAGCCAAAACTGATTTTAGATATTCTTAATTAAAATAAATAGTACAATATTACTATTGTATCGTAAGCAACAAGATCTAGTAGGTAATGATAGGTAACAAGTATTATCTACATAACGGAAGGTAATACAATAATTATCTTTATCAGGACTTAAATATTGTTCAGTTTTGCAGGCACAGGTTTGATTCTCGGATGAGGAAAATGTCTTTTATTTTCTGCTATTTGTTAAAGTTCTTTTGAACTTTGCAATAATTATGAAATATTATAATAAACTGTTTCAGTGTGTTTAAAATTTAGCCAAGGGTCAGTGCCTTTTATAATATAACTGTTACTAAACTGGAATATGATCTTTATACTGACGAGAAGTATCGCTACAGAGCACCTAAACAAACGACTGAAATGTGTTTTTTTAACATACTCAACTATTATGAAAACAATTTTGACTGGCGTGGATTTGAGCATCAATAAAATACGTATCGTGCCACAAAATTGTTAACAACTTACTTGTGATAAGTATACATAAAATTTTGCGAATCGTTCTGAAAACGTTCATTGCCTCATTCAGTTTTTTTACGTATAAATTAAATAATATCTAAAGCTCAATATTCTAAAATAAAGACCCAGTTAAATTGATCAGCGCTGCTTTGTAAAAAAATATTTTATTTAATTTTGAGAGCATTTGGTTCGTTCGGGAAATTCTGGACACCTATAATTCGTTACAAATGGAATCACGCCTAATTACACACATATATATCGACTCTACTTATAAACACTACAGTAGTTACAATTAAATTTAACGTTGTAAGACACAGAATAGCACTTGTTGATAACTCAAGCGATTGGAAGATTATGTAACTTTCGTATGAATAGCGATCAAGTTGTGAAAAACCGTTACTTTACATTTGTTTGAAATAATGTTAGTTTTGTAGACATTTCTTGGCAGTGCAGTTTCCTTTTACAAAAAAAAAAAAAATAACTCAAACATTTTCCCATAGAGACATTTCAGATTTAAAATTTGCACGTTTTTTGGCTTTTATCAAATGCGAAGACCAATAAACATAATGAATTAAAAAGATCACATTGAAACCACATGTCACGAGCTTGACAAACCCAATAAAAATGAAATTTAATTGCTGACATTTTAAATATTTTCTTATGGTATAAGGAATTCCTTGGTAATATAGCCAAGGTAGTCGATGATTTTTTTTTGCGTCACAAGGTATGGTGGCCAAGACTAGAACTGCCCCCCGAACAGCTGTAAGGTCTTAATAGAAGAACATCTGTAGAATATCTGTGTAGCCTATTGAAGCATGCATTTGTTAAGTGATTTAGACAGACGATAGTTGCTTGACATTTAATGTCAATTATAATACAAAAGCTTGAAAAGTGACTGTTGCGCTCACATGCATCAACACCAAAACAGTGTGAACTAAACTGTAGGAGCAGAGTATTCATAGATGAGCTGCAACTCCAAAATTACCCATTGATATACAAAATGCTTCCCTAGTAGAGACAGTGGTGTTGAAATTATCAAACCTGGTTTGGAGCAATGGAAGACAGTTTCTCACAGTTTTCAGGTTCATTGCATGCAAAGTTTTTGGCTGGACGCCACCAACCCAAATTTTCAACCCATGTAACGGCCGGAGTTTGATCACGTAATCGACAGTCATGTTGTGGTATTCTGTCAGTCCCATAATTATCCTCCAATGCCACTTCATATTAAATAAAACTGATTAATCATTTTGAGCGATCATAATCATCCGAATGTGAATTTGTTTTCAAAATGGAGGTGCCAGTTGAGGTCAGGCTTTAATTTGTTTAGACGTATCAAAATACTATTGAAACATAAATATTATTAATAAAAGATATTTCATTTTACATGTGTAGGCCACCGCTTTTTTCAAGAAGGGATTTCTGAGGGAAAATTGTGGTAATTTAAGGCCATTCTCTCTTGTCTCTATTGTTTTCGCGAATTATTTGTTTAAGTTTAAACGAGAAGATATAAAAACAATTTTTATTAGTTTTTTAAAATGGTTTATGCAGTTTTTTGAAAAACAAGTAAGTATAGGGTTTCAACTAAAAATTCAACTAACCATAATTTTTTAATTACATAATTAGCTTTGAAAATGGTTATTTACTGGCTTGAAAAAATATTTAACATGAAGAAGACGATTTTAAATAACACTGCTAAACAAATGTTTTTATATCTGCTCTCGTTAAGGCGTAACAATTAATACAGCTAATTAAGTAGAAACAAAGGAGCATGGGCTTATCATATACACTGTAATGCGTATCGCAATTTTTTAATGTATAACTAAAATATAATGATATTAACAATTTATAGCACATGCGAGGGTTACATGACTTCAGGATTTCATAATGTGTTTATCCAAACTGGTAGGCAAATAAACATTTACGATAACTTTGTTTGTGATATTTGTATAAGTGAAACAAAATTTTAATAATCTGACTAAAATATTTACCTCAGTAGCTACGCACATACATATACTTCATCAATAGAAAACAAATTCGAAAGTTCGGTGTCCGAAACAAGCCGTAACGACTTCTGTCAATTAGGACACCCAACAGTTAATATTTAAAATTAAGTTTTACAGTACCATGTTTATTTCCTTATCAGAATTTATACAAAATTAGAAAATAATCGTTGCACGACAGATTAACATATACATAAATAAATCGTAACAAATAGAGCTCATTATGAAACCAATACAGGTGTTGTGTATAAACTTACGCATTTCTTTTATATGTATTAATGCAACGGGGAAAATAAATATAACTGTGTACTCTATATAAAATAATGATGTTTGCATTAAAAATAAAAGAAACAATAATGAACATTTAGTAAAATGCAAGTTTAATACATCACGTCAGTAAACGCCTTTAAAATGAGCGTTACCCACTATATTACCAACACAAGTGTATAGGTATGAATACAAAAAAAATTTTCGCTTAAATATATATTTGGATCAGCATAGTAATAAATAAGAATTATCGATGCCGTTTATAAATACTATTCAGAAATAAAATAATGTAATATATATATATATATATATATATATATATATATATATATATATATATATTTATTTATTTATTCCTGTGATTTACATTTACTCTTGTTATGTTAATATCTATCTTACCCCCTTTTCCCACCATTTTACCAGCGAATATAACGAGTCAATAAAAGCACAGCAGAGTAGAGAAAAATAACATAGCCAAGGACACATGTAGTTTGAAACAAGAAGCAAAGCTGAAAGTTACTACAGACTAAGCAAATTCGTCTTGCTTTCTTTGAAAACACTTTCTGCCATAGACAGTTTGTAAGTCCGTGTCACTGCGCCCTGTAAAGTATTAGAGATATTTCAATGCAAATGCTCAAATAACCTTTCCTAGTAAGCATATGCGTCGATATTTCAGAATTCTGCATCAGTGACCTGATTAAACATGAAAGGGTCAAATGGACCACAAATTAAGAACAATACTTGTAAGCAGTAGATTCGCAGCACACTGATATACAGTGACTTCAGTTGATTAAAACAACTTAAGTTTCTACATTTTTCGAGCTGTTAAATGAAGTCCAGATAGTTTCGTACGAATTTGAATTTATAACTTGTGTGATGTCAGTCATTATCTCTAAGATACAAAAATATTGCAAACATATTTTTGAAAATCACTTTAATGTGGCTTAATTCGTCTCTATCTAGGCTGCATTATTCTTAGTTAAATGGACATAACCGAACATAATGTACAGGCTAATATATGAATTTGATACAGAATTTTCCACAAAAATATCTGTGGGCTGACACCTCTTCATCTTCAATAGTTACACGCTACACAACGATATCCCTGCACGTAGGTACATTTCATTGTGTATGCAGACAGTACCACGTTATATTTCTCTGTTCCCCATATAAAATACGCAACCACGAATGTGTGACTTGGAAAGGCCCAACAGTGACATAATAAACGTAAATACGCGCATGTGTTCCAAAACTTCATAATCAAGTCAGACATTGAATATAGCGTTAAAGCCAACGATTCCGCTAAGTATCTGGACCAGTGAGTATCACGTTATTTTGTTCCTTCTATTTGAAGAAACGGCTTTATTCTAGTTATAATTATGAATAATACCACATGAGTAGGTACTGGTAGTATTCTCTCAATTATTTTAGCACCACTTAGTTTTAATGTATTCAGTGCATATCAGGAGCTCTGCTTCGTGGTTATTGACAATGTTCTTTGTGCAGAGGCGTCGCATATTTGACTGTGCCAATCAGAACAAGGTTACTGGGACACCACACGCCTGTGAATCCCAAAACATTGAGAGTTAAAAACACATCCAACAATTGCCTAAGATGCAGTGGCGCACCTATGCACCTAACTCATTGAAACATATTGTAGCTCCAATTTTTTTGTGACAACGAGTGGTTTTTTATATGGAACAGAAATATTTTTTTTAATTAACAAAGACTTAAAAAATTTGCATTGACTATCTCATTTTATGATCAGATTGTCATGGTAGCCTTTCAGCAGACAAGTTATTGTTATGCCAGCAAAGTGTAAAGCTGGGTTGCAATTAGGTATTCTATTTGTCCATACTTCAATGTTCTGAGACAAAAGCAGACTTGGATGAGAATTTATATGACAAAACACATACAAATTGACGTCATACGTCGACAGTGACGTCATTAGAGAAGGAACACAATGCAACTTACGCGGCAGGTACTAAGGGAGGCATTTGTTGAAAAAATATATACCAGCATTTGCTTGGTGTCACCTAGGGAAACCATGCAAAAACCCTATGTCAGCATGCGTGGACTCGGGATCGAAGCCATATCCTCCCGAATTCCAGTTCAATATGTTACCGGTGCGCCACCTCGTTCGGTGACAACCTTAAATTCGGCTCATAGGGAAGACAACAGAACTGGTTGGCTATATTTAATTGTATTTCTATCACTATGGTGTTACCCATTGAATTATTTACCCTTGTAGAAATATTATGTATTATTGAAAGCTAGTCCAACAATATCGCTTTCAACTTTCATTCGTGAGGATCCGGGTTCGATTCTAAGACTCGCCGTCCTGATTATGGCTTCCAATTTGTTTTGCTATATCTTTCTAGAATTACGTCTTGTTGACAGCTTGATTCATATATATATATATATATATATATATATATATATAGAGAGAGAGAGAGAGAGAGAGAGAGAGAGAAAGACAGAGAGACAGTTACACGTAGGCCTATTTTTGTATTCCATCAAAACTAAATATCACCCATGCCTCACCCGTGACTTGAATCCGGAACCCATCGCACCACAAGCCGGTGCGCCACGGGCCTGCGCTACAGAGGTCAGTTCGATTTACAATGGTTTCCCGAGATCACTTCAGGCAAATGCGGGGAAGATTCCTTAACAAATGCCATAGCCGTTCCCTTATACAATATCTACTTAAAGTGTTCTTCTACTAATTCCATTTTGCTGTTCAAGAGGCAATGAAAACAATATAAATAGCAAGAAAATTAATTAGGGAAAGCGTCTTATTATATAAGAACAATATACGTTTCATACTTCAGTGTAAACTAATGACAACTTGCAGAGTGATATATGTAATTCTTCCTCTTACTTAGACGACATGGTAGTCACGAAGCATTTCGCAACATACCCAATCAAAGGCCCTCGTTTTGGTGGCACAGTTTCGTGGTCAGCACAAACGGTCAATAAAAGAGCGACAGTATATCGTGGGTTCCCAAATTCACCGTGATAGGTAGGGACCCTGGTTTTTCGCGAAGAGAATTTAGCACCACTTTGTTTCAGTGCCTTACGTGCACATCTGCATTTCTGCTTCATGATCATTGGCAGCGTGTCTATATGAAGAGCCATGTTTTCATTTGTCTGAGGCAATTACAATAAAGTCTCTGCAACACCTCACTGCTGTAATTTTTCGGTAGATTCCCAAGGCTTGAGAGAGTTAAACCATCCAATCACTGACCACGAAGCAGAACTGCAGATGTGCACGTAAGACACTGAAACAAAGTGGGGCAAAATTATTTTCGCGTAAAACCAGGGTCCCAAGTGATAGGTGACTCTTAGGTGCGCTGAATGTTTGCCTACGTACACAGCTGTTACATTTGTTCAACAGCCGATCATACCAGAAGTGGACTTTAACTTTTTCAACCGCTCATTTATTCTGAATATCCCTGCACATAAAAACAAAAGAATATTATTTTAATGTAAATTAAATTACTGAGATTTAAGATTAATATTTGAGAAATTAATTTTTTTAAATTCAAAAATTATTTATTTTGTGGTGTAACTAACAAAGCTGAATTTGTAACATACAACATCGTTATTCACTGTGAATTTTTTCAGTTTGGTAAGTGTGTTGGTTTTAGTGTCGTCCTTAAAACGGAAACATGCAAATTTTGACTTCAACTAGAGACCTGAATAATTCGCGGGTTCATTGACCTATAGGCTAGCCTGCAAGAATATTTCTGAATTCAAGCAGAAAGTATTTGCTCATTAACTGCTTGCTGTTAAAGTGAAACACGCCTGTATTACCTACATCTTTATTATTGGCTCAGAGACTTCCAGGAGGTGTCAAATAAGACAAATGCCAATTGCGAAAGTGTAACAAACATACAGTTGTACGAATTCTATCTTGTGCCCAAATAAAAACGCGAATTTTTCAGGTCTCTAGCCATTACGCAAAGGCAATGTGAATTAAAAATTTTTGTAACAGGAAAAGTTAGTCACATTTTGTGACAAAAACAAGAAAAAAGTGACTGCTACAAATATAAAAATAGAAACATGGTGATGAAAATTGCAGGAGACCACGCCCTTAAATCGCTGTTTTCTGTTAATTTTTGGCGGGACTAACCGATGGGATACTAATTGGACCACACATCCTTCCCGTGCATGTTTCTGAAGCTACATATAGGCATTTCTTGGAAGAAGACCTGCTAAAACTGCTTGAAGCTATTCCACTGAATGTAAGAGTGGTCATGTGATACATTTACAATGGTGTACCGTCTCATTGTAGTCGCACAGCAAGGCAATACTTAGACTTGCTGTACCCTCGGCGACGGAGCGGCTATGGTGGGCCAGTGAAGCCATGAAGATCATTGGCCTTAACCTAGTCGACCTATTTTAAGGGGTCGCTATATATATATATATATATATATATATATATATATATATATATATATATATATATATATATATATATATATATGCAACTGAATTTGTCAATATAGGCGAAGTGACGTATTCAAGACGCATGTTGCTGTGTAAAAGCTAATCCTGGCATGTTGCAGTTTGTGCACCTGTCTTACGAGCTCATATGCGTGCATTTTGGAGATATGTGGGTATTTAAATCATATGCTGTAAAACTACGCAATTTATTCATATTCAAAATAAATTACTGATAAGTTATCAAAAACTACCTTTTTTTCAAGTAATACATTTCACCAATTACAAACGAGTAATAAGAATGTGAGTCTTGTAGTGTACGGACACCTCAAGCAGAAAGCTTTCGCGGGCGGCCTAACTCACAGGCCACCACAATACCACTTCCCCAACTAAATATGTGATTTCTGAGGAAACGGTTCACATTAGCAGTTTTACCCAAGGTGACTTATTTTACTAATATTTACATGCTGATCACCTACATGTCGTGTCCGATCACTTCATCAAGTCAAGGGTTATAAAGTTCTAGCCATACAGGGATTGTCAACCCACAGTTAAAGCATGAAGGGATGTTCTTTGCGTAACATAATATTTTGATGTTGTCTATCCCTATATCAGTAGCCTGTTTACGAAATTTTGTTTCTTAATTTCATATGACTACTATATTAACGTCCAAGTACACATTTCCCACCTTCAACTTTGGTGGTGTAAAACTCCGTCATACGTCAATTGGCCCAATGTTGTATTATTGATCCCCTATTTATTTGACCTCAGAGATTCACTCCTGCTGGGTTAGCAACTAATTACGACTCATCCCGTATATGCATGTGTGCGGTATACATACATATATACTCATATATGGCTTATTGAATAGTGGTACAACTCCAATTTAGTAAATTTTTAGATACAGAGACCAGGACATAATTCAATGCCAACAATTCTGTTTTCGAGATAGGTGAAATAATGAATTTCTCAGCGTGGAGATGGACCCCTATCGAAATAAGGTAGAATTAACCTTTCTTAACACGATGTGGATACAATTTTTTTTTTTACAAAATTGGTGTTGTACCACTATTAATGTAACCTTCACACATATATATATATATATATATATATATATATATATATATATATATATATATATATATATATATACATATATATATAAATACAGAGGCATATCGCACAAGGAATAAGTTTTTAAAATTAGTCGCCATACCACAGTATTACCTATTTTAATGAAATTCTTAAGAGGGCGGCTTGGTAGGCTAGCAGCTACACATTTCCAAAGAAGGTGGTAAAATTCTGTACCGAAGTGCAAGTTGTAGTTGCATATTTAATGGTGTGCAGGCAAAAGTAGAGAGAGACAAGCAATTTTCTCTACCTCCCCATTCCATTGACACGCGGTAAGCTACAATTTTAATCATAATGTTTTATTTTTATATTTGTAACAGATATTTTATTTATTTTAGGCACAAAATATAGCAAAATTTTGCTCAAATGAATTTTTTTTTATCTGCCATAATTTTCACGTAAGCTTCTAACGGCTTATTAAATTAAAAATTTGCATGTTACTGTTTTAAGGACGGCCACTCATTTACCAAACTGATAAATTTAACAGAAATTGAAGATGTCGCAGGCTACAATTTCTCGTACATAAAAACACTGAATATATTTTTTGTTTTACTCAGTATCAGGATCGTCTCGAGCATGCACCTGAAGCGGCCAACAACTTTATAACGCACGTGAATGGAACCCAGGACCCGCGCAATCTACCTCAACAACATACAACTCCACTACAACCTATTCACTTCCACCATAAAGTTTGATCGTTTTAAACTAAGCACCCAGTCAAAACTTATAATATCTACAAACTATATTTTACTGACGGTGATGAAACGTTACAACTAAGTTTTAGCTTCAATTAAATTTTCGTATTAAAACATAGTAAAGATGATAGCAAAATGGTTTTAAAAAAATTTGAGCAGTGCTCAGTTTATCGTGAACAGACTATAGAACCGCAGTAGGACAATTTCTATATGTCTGTCTCCTCCGACAACAGGTACCAACAACAGCATGCAGGAAAACCTCAAAGATAGTAGCATCCTTCACTCCACGCTGTTATCCGCCATGTTCGTAAATGGCCGCTGTTGTCAGCTGTTTGTTATTTTTGCTCGGGTGTTACGAGTAGGCCACTATATTTTTTGTTCTTAATTGATCTAAAATTTTCGACGTCATTATTTCTAGTTATTGTAAATTTCTTAAGTTTTCCGTAGTTGGTTTGTTTTATTCTCCCATGGCCATACTAAATTACGTGTTTTCTTATACATATTTTAAAACTGTTCTGCCAATTTGTCTTGAAAATGTTTAAGAACATACTATTTGCTTCGTCATTCCTCGTAAATTCGTGTTATGTAGAAACTAATACAACAAAGGGGTAAAATTTGCATGTTACTTTAGCTACTTAGCCTTACATGTAAATCAAGCAACTCAATCATTTATTGCCTAAACCTGCACAAACGCCTAATTTCATAACAACACGCTAGCTGCAATGTTACTACTGCTATATTATTTAATTCAAAATACGCTCTCCAATATATATGATACAGTTCATCTGCATTAGTACGGTGTTAATTTGCATCGTACTAATGTTTTTGGTACTTAATTAATTTATATTACACATATACGAGTTAGTAAGGCAAAATATTCACGTGAAAAATTTTTATGTTATACTCTGTCATGTCAAAACATTTTCGTTAGTTGGGTACCTTATTCGAAGAGATGTCTTTTTCAAAGATAACAGTTTTGTAACATATTGTTTACCTAAGGTGGCTAAAACTATTCGACGAATATTGGGCCGTATTTCAGGTATACATTTAACATGCTACTAAAATAATTTCACACCGCATACTTCCAAATACGCCCATCCACTTGATATTAAGCTATGGAAAAATGTGAAGAGGTCTAGGAACGAGCAACAGGTGTATCTCAAATTGAAAATAATATGCCTTTTTTTAAAACAAATGTATTAACATGCATACACGATTGTTCTTTGCAAGAGATACTTGTATATCGATTTGTAAGCCACGAAGACAGAAGTGACGTTCGGCGGAACGTTTTTTTTTCCACTGCGTTCCTATTGGCTGAAAACTTTACGCTTACGTCACGAAATGAAATATAACAATTGAAACTCGTCTACGCGTCAGCGCCGTACGTGTCACAAGAAACTGTGTTGTAAGAATACCTACTTTCATTTCTGTACGTTTACGTTTGCTACTTACATGTTTGCATCGCAAACCAAAATTAAAGTGCAAGGACGTAACGCAATACTTCTTGCATTTCGGACTGTTTTCTAAGTCTTCTAAAATAAAACGTTAACGAGAGAACACTTGCAATACGTATAGAGGGCGTCGAATTTGTAGTTATAGTCTGTGTCATGTAAGTGTTCCGTATTTTGACAGTTCACTTCTGAGAAACGTGTCTGTACACAGGTTTGCGGAGACCATGCTTTTCCAGGAAGCCAGGTAGGTTTAAAGCTCCAAACAATGGAACTGTCGGACACAGTTCATAGAAGAGAAATGTCAAAATATGGACAAGTTACATGACACAGACTTTAGTTTTTAAGTAGAAAATAAAATCTTGGCTCAATTACGCATGTAATCTTATAGCCTAATTTGGTTAAAATTAAAGCAGTGTGTAAAGTGGAAGGGCGTTTTTGATTCTCCTCCCTTGCAAATTATTTGTTAAATGTTTTTTTTTTACTTTATGGTTAGGTGGCTTGCATTTTTCTTGGAGTTTCATTTATTTTAGAGTGAAACCCCCTTAAAACTTTAATGCTGTGACGTCTTTTAGCACAAAAGGCGTTACAATTTTATGTTCATGTTTAACTATGTATCTAAATATCCACTAATTCAACTTAAAAATAACTAATATTTTTGCTATATTTTCTTATATAGACTGTAAGGTTATTCTATCTTCCTAAGTTATTACTAACCAATACTCAAACATTATTCAAGTCTTGTCTAATTTTAAATTTTATAAATGACATTCTGTCGGAAACTACATAAACCAAACTGTCCCTTACAATTTCCGTCCAAAGCATTGGCATCACCATGTTCTTAAATCTGCCAACTCGAGTGATTGAAGATACGTCATCCATAGCCATGTTGATCTGAAACCTGACGGCCAGTTCCACGGGCAGACCTGACTTCTGAAAAATTCATAAAACACGCAATTATTGTCAAAGCAATGATCTTCTCTGCATTGTTTCACATATTTTGCTTCTGTTGTAGTATTTCTCGTAAGTTGATACAATTACACTTTTATATCTACAACATGTCAAAATTGTTTTTCTGCATGCTTTTACCCGTGGCCTCCCTCGCATGATTCTATAAAAATGTAGCTTTTGTCAATTCATTACAAATACTCTGAGTAGTAATTACAGTAAATAACAGAAATAATGCTAAAAATATAAACGTATTTAAATTAATTTGAACTAAGTTATGTACTGGACATGTCATAGGTGGTTAACGACGAAGTGAATACTTCTGCAGAGCATCTTGTCTGAAAACTAAATAAAAATTTACTATGAACTCATTCGTTAATATTGTAAGATGTAGTGCAATGTATACACTTTGATTTTTACTAAGTGTGTTTCCTTTACATTAAAAGTTGAAGGAAACAATGAATTATCTGAAAAGAACAAAAGTAACTTAAGAGTTCCAAACGTGCTCACTTTATCCCGTACCACCTATACACAGTTTATTTATTAACTTATTGTTAAAATATCTTGTATCAGCGAATTCGTTCGCAGGGTTTTTAATTTAATGTGGCAGTATTTGTAAAACAAAAAAAAAAAAAGTTGTGAAAATGGTAAAATGATGCAGAAATTATGTTTGCTTTTTTACTGACAGTTAAAGAATAATGAGTGAGTGAGAGATGTGTTTAGCGTTGGTGGTAAAGTGACATGATGTGAGTATGGAGCGGCGCCGGAATGAACGGGCGGAGTAAACGGGAAGCCCCTGAGAAAGCCCGCTGACAAGCGGCATCGTCCGGCACGATTCCCACATGCGAAAATCCGAGGACCGATCTCGCCGGTGATCGAACCCCGATCACCCTGGTGGGAGGCAAGATGGCTGACCTTTTTTTTTTAAGTGTGGTACAATGGCAAGGCAGGCCTCGCCACTGCAACAAACATCCCCCCCCCCTTTTTTATGAAATACCCCTGTAACTTTGTTTTGTGTAGTTGTCGTAATTGTCATTTGTCTTCTGGCACATAGACAAGTCGAACACAAACACCCAGTCCTGAACCTGAGGCCGACCCCGGCCGGGAATCGAAACTGGGACCCTTGCCTCAGCAGCCAGGAGCGCTAACCACTGAGCCAAGTGGCCGGACCTCTCGGCCACTACGGCCCCTAAGAGTTTTGAGAAAGACAATTTGTTTCACTAAATGTTTGGGTACCCCGTTCTTTCTACCCCTGAAACCAGTTTTACCGGCCCTCCCTCCAGCTCTTTATTTTAGCAGAATTCTTCACGGGCGCATGTACAACTCATCATATGTTTTTTCTTTTCTTTTTTTTTTTTAATTTTTTTGTACCACGTTCAGCTCCTCTACACTACTTTGCACCCTCTCTCCAAATTCAAGCATTTTTTTTGGCAGAAATGTCACTAGCACACGCATAACTTTTACCAAAAGTGGTTTTCAGTAAATTTTTGGATAGGCCCTACCTTCTCTGCCCCTACAATCAGACTAGTATTTGACTTATAAGGCACAACTACGCAGAAGCTTCCTGACCGTAATCGTGATAATAAATGTTTGAATGCTTATAAGCATACAGAACCAACTGTTGGACTCCGGAAATTCCCAATTTTGTGGAAGTAGGTTTGTTTCATCTTAAGATATGGACATTTTAAATGTTATGAAATCATGTGATGCTAATGTTCGTAATTTGGGACAGAAGAGACTCTATGTAGAAATAGTTAATACTTGTTAACCTTAAATAACACAAAGTATAGAGTGCATTATTTTTAGGATATTTAGGATATTTATTTTAGGCGAAGAGTGTCGATAGGGTTTAACGGCCCTTTAACGAGTTCTTAAAAGCCGATTGTGGTAAAGCGATGTTAAGGGACAATACAACTTTCATGCCCAAACCGTGATTCGATTCCAGGACCTCTCGCACCCTATATCTACGTCCAACCGACTAGCTACGGAGGCCGGCTATATTTGCATTAGACTTACATTCTTATACTGTCCTGTAGACGTCTGTACTAGATGAGTTAATTGTTTCTAGTAAAACAACTTACATTCTTGAATTATAAGGAAAAATATCCCGTCACATATGGTTCCCAGTCGGACAAACCTGAGCTATTCCATAAATAAATGATCTTTCAGGATGTTGAAGGTTTATTTTCTCTGTTTTTTTTTTTTTTGCGTAGACAGTGTTGCTTATTAGTTGAGTGGAGAGTAAGAAAAACTTCATTAAAAAAGTGTTGTTGAATGTAATAAGGTGATAACTATACACAGCGCATAATAATTTATTCAAATTAATTTAAATATCATCATTTACCGTAATTTCACAAACAAATGTTACATCACGTAGTTAGGCATATTTGAGCATGCATACTACATTACATAACCATAGTATTACGCTCGTAGGTAACTAGCAGCTAGCGGTGACAATGTTCAGAGGGCGGGTATGCACATTTTTTACGTGGAGTTAATCGAGCTTACGTGCAGGTTTGCAGACCTAACAATACAACCCAGCACCACACGGCGGCTTACAGTAATTTTCCATAGCATAACTACCTCGCTCACCTGAGATGACACAGCTTGACTTCTGTCTGTGAGTCCACGTCAAACTGAAAGTGTGAGCCGCGCATATTCACGCTACGCTGTAAAACAGTTATGTAATTTTATACAGAATGTATACGGCAGCAAAAGTTGCCACTTAGTGCGAGGGTAAAATTACCTAACAACCTACTGACAATTTTGCCTATTAACAAAGGTAATCGGAGGAAAACACAGTTTAAAATTATCCCTACGTTAGTTTAGAAATTTCACACTTACTGTTGTGTACTTTAAATCAATGTAGAAATTTTGTCACACTTACAGGGTGCTAGTAATTTCACATCCACGTTTAGGTTTATTTATACTGATCAGGATTAAAATAACAATGGCCTAAATGGTGTACTTTTACACAGAATGTATGTGACAGCAAAATTTGCCACTAAGTGACATGGAAAATCACGCAGCATAATGAGTGTTTATTTAAAGTGTTAGTGACGATAAATATGCACAAGCAAAGTGTCGAAACATACATACAATAAAATTTAAACGTGCCTGCTGAGTTAAACTACTGCGAAGGCGTACTAATCCACTACGTCTAGAAATTTTACACAACTATTGCACAGTTATATTACAGCTACTTTCGATGTAAAATATTAACAACGTCAAGTAATTTTACACTACTACGGCACAGTTATATTACATCTACATTAGATGTAAAATATCCACTACGTCAAGTATTTTTACACTACTACTATACAGTAATATTACAGCTACATTCGGGGTAAATAATTTCATTACAAAACTTTTTTCTGAGGATTGCTTCATTCTCTACTGACTTTGCGCCTCAATGAAACATCGTAGAAATAACATTTTATGACTATCCTAACCTGGAATTTTCCTGGACTTGGTAGGAATCAAACCGGGGACCTCTAAATTACTGACCGGAAGCTTTACTCCCTTTTTTAAAACTTTATTTGCGTAAATTTTTTACAAAACAATACTTGATCCATTAATACGGCAGCTAAAATCATGCCAACCCTAAAAAGGCACTCTGTGTACAATTTAACGACAGGACCGGTTCACAAATTGTTCATCCACATAGCTTTACGTCTTCGCTGATAATTGCTGCTCGCGTCTCAGAAAGAATTTCCTTAAATTTAGTTTGACGTGTTTAGGGCCATAAACTTTTCGCGAAAATAATTTTGCCCAGTTTTTTTCAGTGCCTTACGGACACATATGCATCTGTGCTTTGTGGTAATTGACAATGTGTCCTTGGGAAGTGACATCTCTCATTAGACTGCGCCATTTAGAACTATATTAATACGACACCACACTCATGTTAATTGTGGGTAGAACCCCCAGACACGCGAATGTTAAAACATCCAATCACTGACTATTAAACATTGGTGCAGAGGTGGAGATAGGACACTGAAACAAACTGGGGCAACATTATTTTCGCGATAAGTTCATGGCCATAGACATGTTGGTACAACCACAGGACTGTTTTCGCGTACCACTGGTGACGCCATCTCCACACGTGCCATTCAGCATTAAATCTTTCTTTAATGTGATCGCGACCTAACAACTAAGTATTAAGTTGCAGGGTCAAGGCTTCTGGGGTGTAGCCATGTCACTGTCGCATTTCTTCCCGACGTTTCGGACAGCATTACAGCTTCCATCTTCAAGGAAGAAGTTTCTAGTCGCAGTAACTATTTCCTACTGAGCCTCTGCGAAGTCCTTCTGCCTTTATATACTGTAGGCTGTGCCTGGGTGTTCTCTGTTCGGCTAAGGCTGTCGGCCAATCCCCGACCTTCTTGGCGGTGATTGGCTGAGGTTTTCAGTCAATCCCTTTCGAATTCGCTCCTGATTGTCTGGGATGATTGGCCAATCGTGGAGGGACTTGTCATTTGGTCCAGCTGGGTGTTTAGATTATGGAAAAGTGGTGTACAACTATTGCCTGTTGATGTTGGATGGGTGCTTCGCAATTTCAATCGCCCCTCGGATATATCTCTTCTTATAATTAAAGATGTTGACAATGGTGTTATATTTGTCAAATTGAACACTGTGTTTGGTTTCGGCAGAGTGTTCTGCTATAGCTGACCGAGAACTTTCCTGTCTGTAATCTCTGATGTGTTCTCTAACCCTGGTGATGTCTCTCCTTCCAGTTTGTCCAATGTATACTTTCCTACAAGAGCAGGGAATTCTGCGAGTTGTTCTGCTGGAGTCTTATCTTTTACTGAAGAATGGTGTTTCCGATCCTGTTGATCGGTTTCTGTATAGTGTGGATGTTGTTCTTTCGGAAAAGGCAAGAGAGCTGGTCGGATATTCCCTTCACGTACGGGACGACAGCCATATGAGGAAGTTTTTTTCGGTGTTTTGCTTCCCTTGAGATGGTTTCATGGCTTTGTTTATTTCTGTTTTGGAGTAGCCATTTGCTTGAAGGGCTTTTGAAATGTGCATCATCTCTTCCTTAATGTTAGCTTGCTCGCAGATGTTCTTGGCTCTGCTCATTAATGTAGAAATGACTATCCTTTTATGTGAAAGTGGATGATGTGAGCTGGCATGTAGATACCTGTCGGTGTGAGTGGGCTTTCGATAGACCTCGTGGCCCAGGTGGTTGGCTTCGTTCCTTGTGACTAGGACATCCAGGAATGGCAGTTTTTCATCCTTTTCTATGTACACACTAAATTGAACGTTCGGGTGGATTTGATTTAGGTGTTCTAGGAATTCTGGTAGTTGCTCTCTTCCATGGCTCCATTTGACCAAGGTGTCGTCGACATATCTGTACCAGCACTTCGGTTTGTATTTGCTGTTACCAATAGCTTTTCTCTCGAAGTCGTCCATGAAGATGTCAGCCAGGAGTGTGGAAAATGGAGAACTCATGACAGCTCCCTCTCTTTGCACATATGTTTGTCCCCTGAATGAGAATAAAGTCGACGAGACACGGTGTTCAGTCATTTTCACTACGTCTCTGCTATGGTCGTCGTCTCCAAAGTGTTCCTGTAGGAATTGGAGAACTTCTATTCACAGGTACCTTGGTGAAGAGAGAAACCACATCAAAGCTGACTACTTTGAGAGAAAGAATTGTTTCATTATACTAAATATATTTGTTTGGGGGAAGTTTGCTTCAGCTAAACAATATTTTGTTGGTAAGACCATACTTGGAGTCCTCCAAACAAATTTATTTATTTCCCTCGACCAAATTATTCATTTAAACGCACTTTGTTTGTGCCAAACGTATATTTGGTTACTAAAGGACGTCGAATAAATATTTTGTGTAAATAAACAACTTGTTACAGCTTGCCAATAAAATAATATTGTTAGTTATAAGCGATGTGCTTTTAACCAAAACATTTTTTTCGATGGACTAAATGATTTTGTTGGCGAAACTAAATCCATTTGGTTGACTTGCGGAAGATGGCAGGCTGGCGTGCGTGAGCGAAAAGATGGCGAACGCTGTATTCCTCAACTTTAAAAGTATAAGCTTGTGCGACAAGTAGGACGTCTAAGCTGTTAATCAGCATTATTAAAGTATCTTAATTTTAGCTATAACAATTTGAAAGTGGTTTATTCGATCGATCACAACGGGAAATGCTATAAACTTGAAAAACACCGCAGCTGCACGTCTCGTTCTTTGTGCTGCGGTGCACGGCAATAATTTGGTAATATTATTTGACGTCGTTTACATTTTCGCAGACGGAAGACAAAAATGTTAGAAAATAAAGCAGTAAAATCGTAATTTAATGTTAGGCCTAACTATTCCCATACAAATAACAATCCTGTAACCACAGAAGCACTCGTAGCTGAGTTGGTTAGGTAATTGTTAGAAAGAAGTAAGCGAAGCGATAGTGGATCAAATCCCGGTCCTACCGTGCTTTGTTTTAGGTTTTAAAATTTCAGAAATTTGTTAAGATTATAAAATATATTTTTTTAGTTCTTAAAATATTTCGTGTGCATTTAATATGACCAACGAAATATTTTTATGTCCAACTAAATATTTGGTACTGCTAACAAAATTCAGTTATTTGTCTCAAACAAATAGAGAGAACAAAATAATTTGGTACGAGCAAACAAATATCTAATTGCCCCTATACAAACAAATGATTTGGTTGATTCAAACAAATTTTATTTGCACCAACAAAATTTTTTTCTCAGTGTAGGATGTCGCTAGTTTGCAGAGAGAGTTGTAGTATTTCAATGAAATGTGAAGAGTTCCGAATCTGTGAGGCTGAATTTGGAATAGCTGGTTGAATCAGTTTGTTGAGGTATTTCGTCAGCACTGACTATAAGTCGAAGAGGTATTTCCTCCTTGTGTATCTTAGGTAAACTATAGAAAGCAGGTGTCCTGGCATCTTTGACAATCAGTCGTTTCTTGGTTTCGCCCGGTAGGTTGGATTCGGCAATCAGTTTCTTAGTGGTTGTTTCAATTTGCTTGAGAGGGTTTCGACTGGTTTTTGAGTAAACTGGATCCTTGAGGATGTCGGTGATCTTGTCTTCATAAACTGAAGAGTTCATTACAACTGTTGCATTTCCTTTGTCTGCTTTCAAGATCACAATGTCTAAGTATTCAGTTTCCAGTATCCACAGCTCCGCCTCCACTGTTTTAAAAAAGTTCTGTGGGTTATTTTAACCACGAGATGGTTGCTTATAGCTATAAGGAGAACAGCATATTTAGTTATATAATACTTGAGGGCAGTATTGGCGTACACGTAAAATCTGTCAAGGCATGTTTTCGTGTTCACAGTGACATGTGTAAAGTGCGGTTTCTCGACACGAATCACATACACATAGGTGATAAACATTTCGTTTCTATGTGGTTGTTAATAGAAATAAAAGTTTTTAAATTGTAGGGCTGGTTAAGTTGTTTGTTATCATTATTGAAAGACGAATATACAAGATCCCAACATAAGTTAAATACTGATGATATAAAATCACATATAATTGTAAAATTTTTCCCTTATTAACTAGTCAAAGTTCGTGTTTCGTTGCCTTGCATCAGGCTGCACCCACAATGTCCGATGTAATGACTTACGATTCGCCAAGGAAGATTAACTGTACAAAAACTAAATTATTCTACTGCTTGATGTATGTAAAAGTTCTAACATGTTGACGATATTATGCTTTTAAATTCGTATAATGTGCCATTTTTACTAGATTTGAAATATTTTGTGATAACTTTAATTTAGTAAAGGTTACGAGATACATCAAAGCCATTCTCTAAGAGCATAATTTGCATTACTAATCTCTTGACACCAACATATTAATAAAATATATAATAACAAACCTAACTCACAAGTCACAAAAGCTAAACACAGTACAATCGAGACATATGTAGGATAAGGAGGATAAACTAGACATATCAGCATATATGTAATGTAGAATGTAGGGTAGAAGCGTGTGGTGTTTAGTTCAGACAGGCTCGGACAGGAACATCGGAGAGTGAATTTTGAGTAGGTTGGGAGTGGTGGGGTGGTGAATGCTGGTGGAGGGGGTGGTGTGGAGGAGAGTGTTGGGGGTGGAGCGTGGTGGAGGGGTGAGTTGGGTGTTGGAGAGGGTATGGTAGCGGAGGGGTGGAGTGGGAGTGGGGTGTTGTGGGGGAGGGGGTGAGGTGGTCAGCATAAATAGTAAGAATATGCAATGATATGTCAGTTTCTTGGACGGAATGGGGTTCAGATGGTGTCCATCATGTCTGAAAGTAGTCGAATGGTCTTGTATGTTAGTATCTAAAATATTTTATTATTTTTTAAACAATTGATTGTATCGTAAATCGTACGAATTTGGCTACGTTGGTAGGAGTATGAGTATAATCTATGGTCGTCTACAGTATATGAAGTCTATGTATCTATATAAAAATTAACATAATTTAAAACAATTACTTTATATTTTTTAATTACTTATTGATTAGTTGGTTTTATTGAGAATCGATCTGATATAGGTAAGAGAGACGACGATTTTAAATAATATCCAGTAATGGTATTTTAGTAATGGTTTAAAATAACTGTTAATTATAATATTTTTTTTTTCTGAAATATTTGTCGAATTTGATATTGATGGTTAACACATAGCCTTAAGGCTTTCGGGCACGGCAAGGGCAATCCAGCCAACTAGGTTAGCATTTGTAGATTTTCTTGTATGTTCGTTAGACACTTCTTCCACTGCGAGTCTAAGAGCAAGCAGTGTGATACCCGATACGTGCGTAGATTGTTGCGCCGATAACCGATTCCTCTCGCGAACTGCTGCTACGTTGAGGTGTAGTGCAGACAGTATAGTCAACAAAAGAAGAATTCCATTACGTGTCTAGCCATGTCCTAAACGAAGCTTTCAAATATCTAGTGTTTGGGAATTTAGAGTGGATAGATTCGAACGTTATGAAACAGTGCTGCGTGCGGCAAAGTTGGAAGCTATATACTTAGCTTTGTTCAGGCGGGTTGCACCTTTTACAACTTCTACATCCAGAGGTGACTTGGGTGAAGTGGGTTTAGAAGGTCAGAGACAAAAGGAGCAGAAAGTTCGCCTGGACGCCTAGGTGTATTTGAGTGTGAATTGTTTTGTTTATTTTCTGTGTTAGTGACATGGCAGTAAACGTAAATATTGCGAGATATATTAATGCAGGAAAAGGTAGATGCAGGTGATGAATCCGATGGTGAACGTCCTGTTACAGCACCTATTATAGTAAATATGAACATTATTTTGCATGAATTACGAATTTGAATAAAATTAAATTTTCGTCCTATAACCTTTACGCAGCTCATTTCATACGTCACATAACAGGTAATTCTACAGGAAACGGAATCTCCATTCTTAAATTAATTGTATTAGTTTTACGAGTTGATATAATTATATTCATAGCAAGTAGTAACATAATCCACAAAACGTTACTAAAAATAGCAATACAAATAGCAATTTTATTTTTCACAACTGCCAGATGAAACTGAATACAGTTTTTATTATATAACGGATGTCTGATTCAAAACTGGAAAGCCAACTTCTCGAAACAGCACAGCTACTTGTAACACGTTTCGAAAATAGCGCCGAATTCTGCTTTACAACTTCTACACCCAAACTACTCCACCTCGCAGAGAAGGTGTAGCACCCGGGTGTGGAAGTTGTAGTTACACCCGCCGCCTGAACGCTTTGGTTGTAATAACTAAAACGTCACTTCCGGCAAGAAAAACTTGATGTTGCAGTTTGGGTGTAGAAGTCGTAAAGTTGCAGCTAGGTGTAGACCGCCTAAACAAAACTCTTGTTGATATTTCGATGTAGTTTTTTTATTATTATTTTTCATTATTGAATACATTTTCTATTCATTATTCTATGTAAACTAATTAGCTGTTTCTTTCACATCCTAAATTACGAATTCTACGATAATACTTGTTTTGTTTTAGGGTTGATTTATTTAGAAGATACGAGATTTATTTCTAAATTATAAAATAATTTGCTACATACGAAATAACACAATGGGCTTTTAATTTACGTTATTACTGTTTTAATGGATACGTAGGTATATGTTTTTCAGCATAAACAACACATAAGTAAACAGCAGCCGACGAATTTATGGAAGTATTTGGGAATTTTGCATACTACTTCACCTCAGTAAATTTTATACCCTAAATCCCCAAATAGTTACTGCACTAACCTGGTCGCGTAGTTGATTTAGTAACCTAAATAGTAGTTTCGGACACGGCCTTTGAGTTGAACTAAGGATAATCCTACTGCAGGTTAGAAAGATCAAAATGGTTTCGTATTTATCTGGTCTCTTAGCGATTGAAGCGAAACTAGTGGCAGAAATTTTCCCTGTGCCAAGCTCTCTCATAAGAAAACATATTTTCTCTCTAACATATTATTAACCTTAGTTGAACTGAACACTTCGTTTTCATGTACAATGTCGCAGAAAATAAGTTGGCGATATTCAAAATAAAATACAAGTCTACGTGTATTTTTATGCACTGGTGCTAA